>CAAKHF010022193.1:0-22743 GCA_901007745.1 Hippocampus kuda | reverse complement strand
CCCCCCTTGCCAAAGTTAAGCATGATGTTACCTCAGGCGAGCTGAAGAAGCCCATTCACAGAAGAAGACGGCTCGAGGAGACCCGAGCGCCTGCGTGCTGGGCATTCCACAGCACACAGTGGAGACATTATTATTACATTGACAAGGCCAAGTAGACCGATACAGCGTGATATGCGCTTGAGAAAAGGTCGTCCCCTGGGTGTGACTGTGATGCGAGAAACAGAGTAGCACGTCAAGGAGCCCGCGGTGGTCTGGGAAAGGACAGCGAGGGTTGACTTAGAACTCTCCGATAGGACTCCAGATTGGCCTGACCGCAACGCACGAATAAGTTATTCTTCCTGAAGATCTGGTTCCTTGTGTTGTCATGGCGACACCACTTGGTCAAGGTTGTGGGGGCAGCTGTGGATTTAGTTCATCTTGACTCACAGCAACACTTATGAAACATGCAAAACGGGTGAGGAAGATGCATCACGCATCCATCCATCCTGGCCGAAGACGTCCTCTCACCACCGGACTCTTGATTTCACGGTCCTGTGGAGTGAATTCACAGATTTGCTTCTCGATACATGTCTGTTCAGTTTTCCGGATTTTTCTGGGCATGGCTAAAATGGCGCAACCTGCACTTGGTAGTCCAGCAAGAAGATGCCGCACCCCCGCTATAGAAGAGCTTGGGCGCGTTCTTAAGAATCAGCACTTGATGGGGTGTGGCGTGCATTAAGCTTGCTAGCTATCGATGCATCCACCCCAAAAATGCATTTTTCCTTCCGATAATCCGTTGGCATGGCCACTTTAGAGTGCCTCATTGATGGCCATGAGTGCGTGAACGCCACGGAAAAAAGGTGGAACGGCAAGGGCTCTGATGTGACAGCCTGCGTGTGGACACGAGCTTTGAAATGGCTTTAGAGTGCCTCGTTGTTATGGCATGGAATAGCCGTGCAATGATTTCTGGATGTGGAGGTGTCACGGGTCACATTAACTGGCTTTATTTTCCCAGAAAGGTTTTTCCAAACACCATCGAATTGCACTGTAAAAGTGTCTAAATCCAATTGGACAAACAATATGGACAACCAATTGATGGCTTGGTCACTTTGTGGGTGTTATGAGCCCATTCAACGACTGTTAACCACACGCAACAAAACAAGTTGCCGAAGCTGCTCGTATTTTTTCTGACTTCATTAGTGCTCTGTCTTCACGGGCAGGTCCTCAATTAGTCGTTTTTCCATTTCAGAAGTTCACCTTCCGCTGCCACTTCCTGCAGTATCCTTTGATTCCTTCTCCTCATTCCAATGTCATCCTTCGCATTTTTGTCCAATGACGCAGATTGGCCCATTGCCATGCAAATTCTAAATTCTGTCTAGAATGCTCCATCTGCTTGCTACATACTCAAAGTGCTCAAATTTTTTCCAGGCATCTCTTTTCCTAATGTGACGTTCAACGGCTATCTGCTTGTGTTTTCGAAAGCATTTTATTTCCATTCCCATTTCGCCTCATCTTCCTCATCTCTTGTTTGGTGTAGTTGATTACGGCCCTATCATCGGCACATCTCGCACATTTCCCAAGATCTGCCCTCTTTTTTCATGCCAGTATCTAGAGATTCTCGGGAGTTCCTTCCTGATGAACATTTCTGCAGACAAATGGAACAGTAAAGGGCAGAAAGACTGCATCCTCTTTGCGCCATTTACTCTGATGCACACCGTTTGGTTGTGGTAGAGGTTCTTGTTAGACTTCTGTCTTTCCATTACACTCCTCAATTTCATCTTTATTGTCCTTACAATGATTGGCACAAGCACATCAACATGTCGGGCCTTAACCCACAAGTCATTCGGGAGATTCGGGCAGCCAGCATGTGTTCCCAAGTCTTGCGAAATCAATTTGACTGATTGGACGCAGCAAAGATCAATTTGTCACATTGAACACTGAGACTCTTTTCTTCCCTTAATTGAGATTTGCAGCTTTAACAGCTGTTGCGAGAAATGTGCATGGGAGAAAACGATCAGGTGGAATGTGCATGATCATCCCATTGACTTTTTTTTTTTTTTTTTGTGCTCCTGGTATGTTGTTGACCAGCGGAAATGAACAACGAATCTAGTCATGCAGCCATGAGGACGCAACGTGATCAACCGGTTGTCCAAATGCTCATCTTGTTCTCGAACCCAAAAAAATATAGGTCGACATTGAACAAGAGAGTACAATCGATTCATTTGCCATTCACCATTGTGAGATAGGACGGATCGCTGCTGCGATGCCTTGACTGCAGTGCGAGCAGCACAAATCCCGAAAAAAAAAAACACCTCATTCATTGCAAGTACATCATGCATCTGACTTCCAGCTACGGGTCATGTTATGTCTTACAATAATCATGCGCGCCATCAGAAATGACTTTGAAATTGCAGTTGGACGTTTCAACACAGCAGACAAAATTAAGAGAAAGCATCTGATGCACATGCAACAGTCGGCAGATTGGTGGACAACCCATTTGGATTTGGCCGGTTGTGTGTGTCTGTTAGTCTGTCGACGTCGGCCTTTTTTTGGAGCGGAGGAGAGCCGTAAAAAGAAGGTGTGCCAAATGTTAGTGTGTGTAAATGTGTGTGCATCAGCATCGTTGTCAATGTTTGACAAAAGTAAAAACGAAAGTGGCGCAACAGAAAGAATCCCCTTCTTCTTTGAGGATTAGTCAGAGTGAAACTGCAAAAGGTGGTGCATGTGTGTGCGCGCATGTGTGTGTAATTAAATAAGAAAAGTCCTTAGTGACTCACCAAAGTCATGTGTCGAAGTCATTTAAAGGTTACGCGGTTTAGCCCAAAGGGTTTTTTTTCGAGTCTTTTTTCATGACAGAGTAAAAAAAAAAAAAAAAGTTGGGTGAAGTCAACATTTCAAGGCAGCAAATTTGGTGTGAAATTTTAACATGAGCAAGCCAACAAAATAAGTTTGGCTCATGTGAAAATTGGCTTTGCCACATGTTTAAAAAAGAAAAAAGATTTCGGACACTTGTCCCTTGTATTGTCCTCCAACTTCAAGATATGAGTAAAAACAACTCAGCTTGCTTTGTTGTGCTGATTGTGAAAGTTGTTTCAACCTGACTGATTATTTTAGCCTAAAATGAAATACAAGTTGTGTTTCTTACAGGGCAGAATCTGGATCTTTGTCTGTACTTTTTCCACTCTGGGTTTATGACAAACCCCCCTACTAAGAGATTTGAGGGTAAATAAAATGTAATTGCAGCTGTATAATAGAAGAACTTTTCTGCATGGATTTTCTGCCATTAACTTGAATATAGAACTACAGAGAAATGAGTTGCGTTGATTTAATTCATCGCTGGGGTTCCAATGCCAGGCAGCGGGCGGTGATTGGCCAAAGCCTTTGTCGATTTCCCTGCAGACAGGGCGTCGATTGGTTGAAGCTGCCACAAACCCCGCCCACCGGGTGTCGCCCCGAACCTGTTGTATGTTGAAGCGTTGCGTTCAAGCGCCGATGAGTTTAGAGGCTCTCTCTGCGCCGGAGTGACGAGAACGAGCGAGACGGACTTGGAATCGTCAGAAAATCATCACCGTTCTCCCCCAAATTACACTTTTCGCCGCTTCACCGCTGGATACGTCACTCGACCTGGGGTTGGATTAACTTCGGGACACTCTTTTTTAGTTTTTCTTTTTCATTTGCTTTGGAAAGAGGCAGACAAAGAAGACAATGGGATCTCAGTCATCCAAGGGAGAGGTGGCCGTGGAGGCGAACGCCGCCGCCGCTGATGCTGCGGCTGTCAAAACCAACGGCCAGGTAATTCAAAGCTCCACATTTGTTTTTACACATGTGAAGTTGCTTCAAAGTTGACCTAGAGGCGCGAAACCGAGCAGGATTTTATTTTATTTCATTTGATTTTTTATTTTTTTCTGAGGGGGAGTCAGGTGTGGCTTTCAGCATCCTCGCTCATCGACAACGAATCTCAAGATGGAGTCGTAAAAAGTGCATTTGGGGCACGTTTAATCGAAAAGGTGCAAAATAAGCGAAAGAGGGGGAGGGGGCGTCTTGAGCGCACGTCGGCACCCCTTGTTTTAAGTAAGACCGCTGTCTCTATTCTACCAATTGCACCTTTCACATTCGGTATTAATCGACCGGTTATTTAGGGCATTTAACAGCTAATTTGGATTTAATCTTTCGCTGCGCCATCACTTGTCATAAAAAAAAAAAAGGATGTTCATTTGTGGGGGTTTCTTTCACGATATAGTCACCCAGAAGTGAAGGCTTGTCTCTCCGGTTGCGTCTTTGTTGGGGCTGTCTGGTACCCCGAGCCGTCAGCGTGGCTCTAGCGCCGCCTATCAGCTCACCGAGGACCTGCAAGGCGTCGCCTCAGCCAGACGACGCTAATTGATGAGCACGACGATGCCCTGCCAAATAATGAGAAATTCTGATCAAAAGGGATTGGAATGTGACCACCTATGGCGTTTTTTTGTTTTTTTGTTTTTTTTTTACCCTAGATTGTCAATTTTGGATTCGTGATTTATTTTTCACAAAGAGAGGATTAATGACATATTTTTCTTTTGCAGGAGAACGGACACGTTAAGACCAATGGTGATGTCTCCACAAAGCCCGACGGGGACGCTGCCGCGACCAATGGCTCGGCCGAGGCCGCCAAGGAGCCCGAAGCCAGCGCGGAGGGCGACGCCATCGAGCCCGCCCCCGCCGCCGCCACCGCCGCCGACGGCGAGGCGGCCAAACCCGAAGGCGAGGCCGCAGAGGCTGCCGCCACCGATGCGGCAACCAAGGAGACCCCAAAGAAGAAGAAGAAGAAGTTCTCCCTGAAAAAGTCCTTCAACTTCAAGCTGAACCTGAAGAAGAGCAAGAAGAACGAGGCGGTCAAGGAGGAGCCGGCGGCTGCAGCCGCCGCCGCCTCCTCCTCTGAGGAGAAACCCGCCGAAAACGGAGCGACTGCCGCCGCCGCGGAGGAGAAGAAGGAGGAGGTGAAGGAGGAGGCCCAGGCCGAGGCCCCGAAAGCCGAGGAGGGGGCTGCCAAAGAGGACGCCCCCAAGGAGGAGGCCAAGGAGGCAGCTGCTCCAGCCCCTGAGGCCTCGAAACCCACAGAGGAGAGCAGCTCGACCCCCGCCCCCTCTGAAAAGAAGGAGTGATTGTATGTACAACTCACAATGAACTGGCTGAACTGTTTTTCCAAGAAAGAGAGAGAAAGAATTTAAGAATAAATATATATATATTTATATATATATGTGTATATGTATACATATGTATATGGATATATGTATATGTAAATATATACACATGTATGTGAAAGACTCCTTTGACGTGCCACTTTTCGTCAAGACGACAGACGAGATTCACTTGGTCACTTCCTGCTCGACATCTGGACCTTGACTGACTTTTTAGGCTTTCGGCGCGGCGGCGAGACGACATCACCAAGCGGATGAAAGGTTGACGGAGGACACATCTTTTCCCTAACTTGAAAAAAATAAAAAAAAACAGCGGCTCAAGATGCCTCCTTTGTGAAGATAAAGAAGCTAGAAAAGGAACAACTAGGACAACACCACTTGAAATGACTGTTAAATAGCTAAAAAAAATAAAACAAAAAAAAACAGAAAACAAAAGAAATCAGAAAAGAGACTCGGCAACTTTTTACATTCCTATATTTTAACCCAAATTTGAAGTATTTTGTGGTGTATTATAGAGAACCATCTTAAAAGAAGCTATGTCTTGTTTGTTAAAAAAAAAAAAAAAAACTAGACAAGTTTTGATTTTTACCTTACTATGAAAAAAAAAAGAACACTTCAGCTTGCTATGTTCACTGTTGCGGTTTGATATGAAGCAGGGTTGTTTATCTGTCGTGTGTGAGCCTGAATCTGCTTTTGTCTCTGTAAATACAATTGGATTGATTTCTGTTCTTTATTTTGCTAATGTTGACAGATGTTACTGGTTTTATTGTAAAGTTGATAATGGTAAATAAATGTTGGTCACCTGCCCCTGGATGTGACTTTTATGATTCCTCGCACCGGACACAAGTTCCCCGATCAGAAAGAACAACGGGATATTGGCTACGGATGGTTTTCCTATGAAAGAGATTAAGAGGTAAACTATTACTTGGGTGTTCCTGTCCCATTTTCCTCCTCAGTGTGACCTAAATTCCAACTTTAATAGGCCACAACCAAGTCTCCCCTCCCCCCGAAAAAAATGGTGACACTACTAAATCATTAGTGTGAGGCGAGAAATTAGCACTCGAATGAAATATGCATAATCTCAGGCGTTTTTTTTTTTTTTTTTTTACACAGAAGTGTAAGTGACAGTAAAATACATTTACAGGCCTGTTCTCATAAGATAACCCAACATTTATCAGATCATATTGTCGATTAAAAAAAAAAAAAAAGTCTACACACCCCTTCTCAAATGCCAAAATAGATGACTTCTTAATTTTGCCACGACTGGTGTGACCTCTCACCTGTCAAACTCCATTGAAAAGAAAAAAAAACCCCAAACAAACGTAAATCTAAAGAAATGTGTGCACAGCCTCTTCAAACTAGGGGGCGTTGCCATGTTCGGAATTAACCAATCACATTCACTCCAATATCAAACTGGAGTAGGAACACATGTGCTCCCATTTAAAGTATTTGACTAATCCCAGATGATGTTCAGATGGTCTTGTAGGCTTTTCTTGTCATTTTCGTGGCCTCCCACGGCATCAGAGGGATGTCAATGTCAATCAGGAGAAGGGCTCAAAAGAATTTCCAAGGCATTAAATATACCAAGGAACACAGTGAAAGACGGTCATTACCGATTTGGTGGAAATATGGCTCAATAGTGATGTTATCAAGAACTGAATGTCCCTAAAAAAATGTATGAAAAGATGAGAAGATATTTGGGCAGGGAGCCTGCCAAGAGGCCGAAAGCAACGAGGAGCTGCCGAAGATTCTGGCAACTGTACTGGCCGCGCATCTCCCTGCAGTGATGCATGTTTATGGCAGCACGATAATTCGGTGCCTTTGTCAAAGTGCAGGGAGTTAGGAACTGTTCTAAATATCAGTCAGTGTTAACACAAACCCTTCATGCTTCTGCTGCAAAGAACAAAAACATTCGAGAATATCCGCTGGAACAGAAGCACTTTAAATGGTGCCAATTGGAAATTGACCTCGGGTGTGCAGGCTTTTTGTGTCCACACCACCGTGTCAACTCCAATGACCTTCAATTTTCTGTTGATGCTTTGCAGACGAGCAGTACGTGCGCTTTCAGCAGTATTGCCTGTACAAGCATCCACTTCAACATGTACAGAAATGACACAGTTCACAGGGAAATGTGATCCTTCACACGTTCAAAGTTATAAGGAGCGAGAGCAGATACGTCGGTACGGCCATCATTTTTAAAATGTCTTTTACACGGACCACAACGATAACCACAACTCACAAGGCAGATCAGGCTGCCAACAACAGCAGTTACATAACACACACACACACACACACACACACACACACACACACACACACACACACACACACACACACACACACACACACGATGCACGTGGATCCAGAGATGTTGTTACCATGAGGATATTCTCTTTTGTGACATTTTTATTTTGTGAGCATATCATAAAAACGCTTGGCTGCATTTCTCTTTCAGGTCTGTGATTGTTCGAAAAGCTGATACAGGTGAGCTTAGAGCAGCGATCGGGTGCCGATGGGCATCTGCACCACCTAAGTAGCCCTTGGGTCTTTTTGAAACACACCTCACTGGTGAAGGGGCATTGTGATTTCCCCGTAATGTTGAAGAGGTGATCATTTGAAAAATGTAAACGCTCGCAGAGATTGACAGAAATAAAGCGTTGCATATTGATGGAAATTATCAGGAGAAATCACTCACACCTTCAATGTCTCCACATAGATAAATATTTTTCATTCCAAATCATAACCAAAATTACAGGTCATTTTGGCAAACGTGTTTCCTTGTCAAGTGTGAGTCTTAAACTGGTAGCGCTTTGCATGAATCAGTGAACAAGAAGTGGCTCCGTTCCCAAAACGTTGATGACCCCTGTTTTAGACTGCCACCCGGTGGCTGTTGTTATGTAATCCACTACACTACCAGTTTACACTATTCGGACACTTAAGAAAGATTCATTTAGATATACCGAATATATATATATATATATATTTTTTTCAAGAAAATCAGAAGAAAAAAAATAAACTAAACTGTTTGTGGTATAACCCCAAACACTGTCACTTTTTTTTTGTTTTTTTGGGCACACGGTATCCTGGTGCCTGTGAACAAATATTAAGAGACGGGCTATTGCCAGAGTCAGTTTAAACATCTTGCAATGTACTTAATTAAATAGCGTGCGTGGTAAAGTTGCACTTTGCGCTTATTGCACCAAAGATTCGCCTTCATGGAAGCCCATGACATGATACCAGCGATATTCCGTCTTGTTCAACCTACTCGCTGCCTGAAGCACACATAGATAAACCTACACAACGCATACAAAGGCACAATGGCAGTCGGAACCCCTGCTAACAGAAAAATCATCCCATTGATCCATGCAGGATATGCTTCCGATGACAATGACGGGAAGGCTTCCTGTTGAGGCAGAAAATACAATCATGAGGCTTTTTGTCCAACGTTGAACCCGCCCATGTGTAACAATCCGTGAAGTGCTTACAGAAGTGGGATCCCAGACTAAATAGGTGAGCTCTTCTCGGGCTTGGGTTATCAGGTAGAAAATCAAAATGACCAGGACGATGAGAGGACTGATGAACCTCCACGTAACCTGCCAGAAGATGGAAGGCTTGCGTCCCGTCATGAACTCCACGTCCTCGTTGAACCTGAGACACAGAAGCGTTTGGATATAGTTCTCAAACGATCGCCGCAAGCGAGTGAACCTGATCATCGGTGTCGCGTTTACCTGTCGATGCCGTAGATATAAACAACAGAAATGAGTTCAAAGAATCCAATCGTCAGAAGCGGAATCGAGCCGGCAAACTTGTCAAAAAGCGTCAGCCAATAAATCCCAGAATGCAAAGCGAAGAGGAGGGTGATGACAAAGGCACCGAGACAGGTTATCACTGAAACACAAAAACGCATCGCAGCATCGCAATGTTACATCCTAATGAAGATGCAAACGTGTCCGCTTAGAGCCTAGAATCTCCCAGCGCCATTCTTGTCTTTGTTGCTTCGCCAGACTCAAGCAGATTTAGTCAGTGAAGCCTCGTTACGATCAAAAACGAACCCGAGATAGGCGAAATCCGTGAAGCAGTCAGTTTAACAGCTCCGAGTTTTGCTCATTATTCTGAGAGACGTACCAGTCAGGGCTTCGTGGGGCCATTTTTTGGGGAAAAACCCCAAGTCTCTCAAGGGGACCACCACTCCCTCAATGTTGCCAAAGAGGGTGGAAAGCCCCAAGCAGACGAGCATGATGAAGAAGAGAACAGACCAGACTGGCGAAGCGGGCATCTTGGTGATGGCCTCTGTGAAAACAATAAATGCCAGACCTGTTCCCTCCACTCCCTGGATACATGATGCACGTTAGTCACATGACACAGCATGTTCGAAAACAACGCTCCACAACAAATGCGACTGCTTTACCTCACTGAGGAGTTTTTGCAAGTCGCAGGTTTTAAGGCCCAACGCCAGAACAGCCTCGGGATCGGAGCTGTTGAGATGTTGTAAGGCCGAGTCGAAAGTGCTTGGAGTGATGCTGTCCTCCGGAAGATTGAATCCATTTATTAATGACATGATGTTACTGGGGAAGAAATATCGAGCGAGAATTAAAACAGCCTACAACCTGCGACCGCCATCGGTGGTGGCTTTCTGGCATTGGTTTTCTCATGGTGCTTGACATGTAACTTGGTGACAAGGGAATTGCGCAACCTTTCAATATATTTGAAAGATGAACAGGAAAAAAAAAACTGTCAAATAAATAACTCAATCCTACGTATCCTAAAAAAAAAAGAAGAAAAAACAAGGAAGTGTACTCACTCATTAAAACACAGGTCATATTTCTCAGTGGCCCTGAAGCCAATGATGGAATACGTAACCGTGGCAGCATACACTGAAGTCAGGCCCGTCACGACGGTCAGGATGACGGCATCCTGCACGCAGTCGTTACTGAGGGAAGAGAAACAAGCACCAGTGTCATTTCCACAGCCGTTGCCCTCATAGGTGGGGATGCTACATACTGAACGGGATTGTAGCTGGAGAAAGAGATGAGGCCACCCCACGCCAGACCAAACGAGTAGAAGACCTGAGCCCCGGCATCCAGCCAAGTTGAAGGGTTAATCAATTCCTCCACCTGAAACCAAAACCATGACATGGCCACGCTGTGCTGCGATCCACTTGGAAGACATTTCAATTGATACATTTGATTCGGAACAAGCGAGGTATGGTGCAAATATTTGAATGGCCTTTGTTGTTTGTGACATTTTACAATACCTTTGGGGTGAAGAGAAACTGAATGCCGCTAAAGGAGCCTTTGACGGTGAGTCCTCGCACCAGGAATATGGCCAACACGATGTACGGCAGGATGGCTGTGATGTACACAGCCTGCGCTCAAAGCAACGACAGCAACACGTTCAAACAGCTCGTCCGTATCTGACACGCGAAAGGTGATTGGAGAAGGCCGTCCCGTCAATGGCAAACGCACCTTGCCTGAGCTGCTTATCCCCCTGATGCAGCAAATGCAGACAACGGTCCATGCAGCGCAAAGGCACACCACGATGGGCCAGTGGAGCCCCCCAGAGTCCGAAATGGAGCTTGAGCTGTTGAGGGTCACCCGGTAGAAAAAATAGTCCACGGTGGAGCTCTCTTGGCATTCGGCGACAAAACCTGAGCAAGTATACAGTCCGTAATCATCAGTGGCGGGCCGCGCATTGTGTTGCGAACACTTTCACCATTTATAATGAAACACACAGAAGTTGTTGAAAGGTTTAAAACGAGTCCAATATCAGTGTTATTTTCGTTACCTTGTCAATTGTCTTTCCGATTATTTGTTAGCATTAAGCTAGTGGGTCTTGTCAATGTCGCTCGGTGAAATAAGCAGCGGGTAGTTTCTTTTTGTTTTTTTTTGTTTCGTTTGACAGGACATCACAACTGAGCATGGCGATGCACAACTTGAAGCAAGCGCTTGGCCTCTTGTTCAGAAATTGCTCACTAGCGGCCGGTGTGCCGCTTGCTGCGAAGTTCAGCGCCATCATCGAAAACAAGCAACTCAAAAGACTTTGGCTGAGTGGCTTGGATCTCGAAAAAGTCGTAAATTGGGTCATTTGTCAGTCGAGGGGCCGCTGTCCGTTGCAGTCACTGCCCACAACTGATAAGCACGCAATGTTGTGGTTGTAAAACTCTTCTGAAGTACCTGTGGCGTTCTCATTGAGAGGACACTGGGTCCAAGGCAGTGGGCTCTGGAAGGAATTAAAAAGGTACCACATGACCCAGGCTATCAAAGCGTTGTAATATAGAGCAACTAAAAAGGACACCAGCATGGAGGCAATCCCTGGAAAAACAAAAACAAAAACAAAAAAAACATCATGAAAGAATTGCGTGGTCTTTTTTTCTTTGTTTTCTGCATTCAATGTACCCAGGCCAGTCAGGTAAGGACTGATGGCGCGCCACACTCCCACGCTGCCTTTGCGGAGACGCTGGCCAATGGCAAACTCCAGCAACAGGAGGGGCATTCCTTCCAACACCAGCAGGAGCAGGTAGGGGATCAAAAAAGCTCCTGGAAAATGACACGTTGGGTGTTTTAGGATCGAAAAACAAAAACAAAAACAAAAACAGACAAAACTTGCACCGCCAGATGCAGTTCATGTTTTCTGACATGATCATAAGAAATCCTGCAAAATGTTAGAAGCACTTCATCTCCTTTGGATTGACTTTACGTCCCGGTGGCATGAGCTTGCTTTTTGGTGAAGGTGACATTATTTTTGCTTATTTATCATGATGATGATGATGATGATGGTACAAATAATAATTGGCATCATGGCTATGGACATTGAATAAAAACAATTATTGTGGTACCTAGAGATACAAATGTAACGATCTCAGAGACCACACTCGCATGTCAAATCATAATTCTCCATTGAAATGAATTGAAATGCAATTAATCTGTTCCAGCCCTCCCCCAAAAATATACACAAATATGGGTTTTTTTTTCTGAAAAAAAATTGCACGCAACTGTACTGTATAAAAACACACAATAATTACATTTGCACTTGTCATAACCTGCAAACGCAGAAAATACAAGCTCAAAATGCGGCTGTATCTAATATCTTGCCCTTCCTTGTATTTTTTGGGGAGTGCTGGGGGAGATTTCTTTATTCAGGTTGACGTGTCACTTTCTTGGTAGTGCCTTGCAGTATCGCTTAATCTTTCGAAGACAAAGTTACGTTATAGTGTCAAGAAGTCACGGAATTGGGGCAGGTCGGTGTCCTGAGTGTGCACATTAAAAGTTATGACTTGTGAAATAGGACAGGAAGATCATTGTGAAAGAGGCCGCTGTTTGTAGGACATGCATTTTATGTGTTTTGGCTCCAAAATGCCATTAAACTGGGCAAGATAAACACTCACATCATCTCTTATGTAATCTTCATTCTATACGGCCTATACGATGTACCGCCCGAGGATTCTTCAGGGGGAGCTTCCACTCCCACAATGATTAACCAAACTCGACAATTTTACACTCCAGCTGTCGTGCTCGGGTTATGTATTCAACTCGCCGTTTGACCTCTGGCACAAAGGACAGCAAGTGACTTTTAATGAAAATGACGAGACACTTTTTGAGTCAAAGTTGGAGACTTTGGCCCTCCTTAAGGTGTCCAATTCTTCACCATTGAAGCGAACATGGATCTCCTTTCAAAGGATTGTCCTCATCTTACCTCCTCCATGGCTTTGACACAAGTAGGGGAATCGCCAGACGTTGCCGAGGCCGATGCAAAAGCCCACGCAGGTCAGGATGTACTGAGCTTTGTTGTCCCATTTCGGCCTGCTATCCGCTTCTTCTTTCTCCATCCTGTCGAGATCTTCATGGCAGGAGATCCGCAGATCCAGTCCCGGGTTTGGAAGAGTCAGTCTCATGGCGTCCATCGACCGAAGCGGAGGAGTCGTCTGCAGCCGGCGGATGAAGTGCTGAAATGGGCGTTTATTAGCACGCATGTACCAATATGTTCAAAGCCCAAATCAGCAATGTCGAAATCACTTTATGATCTTTTGTGGAGAAAGATTAGCTAATGCACTCTGCACTTTTACCCTTTTATACCCATAATTGAATGTTCTAATACTATTTGAATAGCCCTTTTCCACAATGCTATAAATCTATTTGGATTATTTCGAAAGGGCGAGAAAAAAACAAGACTTTTAAATCCTGAGGCCTATAAACGTTTGTATCATGTTAGAAATATTCACTGGCTCAGTCTCAACCTGTTCAACGAGAGATCACGATGGAAGGAAGAGGAAGCAGAAATTTGGCACGTGCAGACACCAGCCAAGGCAAGACTGATTTAGTGATATCGCGCACTTCATACACAAGCTAACTTAATTTGCTTCACAAACCAAACAATACAACAATTATAAGCATCTACAAACAGGGATACCCAAGTCCGGTCCTCGAGATGCCCGATCCATCCTGTTTCAGATGTCTCTCTCCTCCAACACACGTGATTCAAATGATCAGGACCGTTATCAGGCTCCTGCGGAGCTCGCTGACGAGCTGATCACTTGAATCACGAGCGCTGAAGGAGGGACGCATCGAAAGCAGGCGGGATTAGCAAGGCCCGGGTGCCTCTGTAAAATTTTAAATTTTTAAAAGCAAAGAAAATAAATAAAGAGGAGCTTATGAAAATGATTAAATGAACGTGCGTTGGTAAATTTGCGGGGTGGGGGGGGAGGTTTTAGACATGCTATGAAAGACGTTAATCATCGCTATTAGCAAAAACCAGTTTTAAACCTAAATCTCAAACAGATTTAACTTCTGTTGGCAGCTCGACACACACGTCAGACACACACATAAAATGCCAAATAATATGATACAAATGTTTTATTGATCTTCCAGTGTTAAAATTGCTATTATTTACACATTTATTAAAATAACAACTTGACATTAAACAGGCATAAAAGGTAATATACACGGGATATTAAATAATATAATAATGCAGCAGCACTATTAACAACACAAATGTGGGTTGAAATGACAATTTACATGATGGCTAAAAAAAAACCAAAAAAACTCCCTATAAAGACTATTAAGAGATTTGGTTTTGTAAAAAAAAAAAATAATAATAATAATAAAGAACCCCCTTGAACTAACACTTAATTTGATCATAGATCTGAAGTTGGGCAGAAATGGTCTTGACTGTGTCGCCACTGTCATCCCTCCGCTTGCAGCACCTCATCCGCAAGAATTTGAAAAGGGCCACTGCCGGGATGATTAAACTGGGAACGCCCGCCAGGAGGAAAACAAGAAAGGAGATCCAGTTCGGGTACGGACGCACTTCGAGGATGGGAAAGCTCTCCTGTGAAGCCAGACGGAGCAGGGAAACGCCGTGATCAGACACAGGGTGCAAAACCAACTCCGACGATGGTCCGCCGCGAGGGACGCTTACCGACTCTGGGTTCCAGGCCAAATACGTGAGCGACTTTGTGACCTGCGTGACCAAGTAAAACACCAGGATGATAACCATGATGAGCGGGCTGACCACCCTCCAGGTCACCTGCCAGAAGATGTTGGGCTTGTGGCCGATCATGAACTCGATATCTTTGTTGAACCTACGAGGAAGCAATCACAAGATGTCCTGATGTCATTTAAGCACAGCGCCTATGATAAGCGGTTGTATAACCCGGTTCCCGGATGAGATAATAAGATAAGATAAGATAAGATAATCCTTTATTTGTCCCACACTGGGGATATTTACAATGACAACGTTGAGGATGAGCTGTAAATCCAGAGGGCTGTAAACATGAGAAAGAACAGCAAAGGATCTAACCTGAGTCATACCCTGGCCAAATAGTGTGTTAAAGCCAATGTTTGTTTTTAAATTGACATTTTGACAATATTTACTCAAGCCATTGTTGTAAATTGACTCATTTTATGTTCAAAGTTACCGGGGTCTTACACAATGGTGGAAAAAGACTTTTGATTTGGAGAGATATTGTGAATTCCCCCCCCCCCCCCCCACCCAAAAAAAAAAAAAAACTGAATTGAGAAAACATTTCATTCACAGAACGGCTTCAAAAAAAATTCTAATAGTACAAACAACCTACATCAATCAGAGTTAAGGTGATAAATTCGAAACATTAATTAAATATAATAATTAATCAGAATTAAGTTGATAAATAGAGAAAGGTAGTGCAATATCCATTCTGAATACAAGAGAAAATTGACACAAGAGTGGCAGGGTGTGTCTGTTTAAAATCCCGATACAAACCAAAAGTTGTAAAAATATCACAGTTAATGGTAGAAGCATGAGCTTTTATAGAGACTTCTTCCTTCTTTCTTTCTTTCTTTCTTTCTTTCTTTCTTTCTTTCTTTCTTTCTTTCTTTCTTTCTTTCTTTCTTTCTTTTCTGATTGATATAAAAATGATCCATTTATATATAAACACATAACACGGAGTAGGACTCGATAAGTTCTTCACTTCTTCCTACTCCCGTGAACATAATAATTGTGTTGAATGATGACTGATTTCTCTTTTCTTTTACTATTTTACTTACCTTACTTTCTGTCAATTTATGACTGTATATGTTTTTTATGTTCAATAAAAAAAAAAAAAAAAAAAGTCTACCCAACATTGGTTGGCAACCAGTTCAGGATGTACTGCCAGAAGACAGCCGGGCTGGGCTCCAGCGGCTCCGAAAACGGATGCAAGACGATATCTTCCTGTCGGGACGTACCTATCGATGCCATAAATGTAGACAACAGCGACCATCTCACAGAGCCCGATGACCAGAAGAGGAATGGAACCAGCAAAGTTGTCAAAAAGAGCCAACCAGTAGTTGCCGGAGCGCATGGCGAAAATGAGGCCACAGGCAAAAGGGATTGCGCATGACAAACCTGAAAGCAACGACAAAGACCTGGTTTTGCTCACACGTCAAGTATTCCCGACATGCAGACAACTTGTTTGTCAATTCATGTGTATTTGTTCATCAATCGATGCCGGTCGTGCAGAGTGACCGGCAGAATCATCGTTTCAGTGTCCTGCGATCGTCTAGAATGAAGAAAGAGAGAGAATTACCACAGACGAGCTCTTTGGGCCAGTTTTTGGGCAACACGTTCAGATCCTGCAGTGGTACCACAACTCCCTCCACGTTTCCAAACATAGTCGACAGACCGAGGCAGAAGAGCATGATGAAGAAGAGCACGGCCCAGATTGGAGAAACGGGCATCTTGATGATGGCCTCGGTGAAGACAATGAAAGCCAAACCGGTGCCCTCCACCCCCTGTGGGAAAATGCCGCCAAACGTTACTTCACACGCACGCACGCACGCGCGTCGCCTTGGAATGTCCACAAAGGTTTTTGGCAGACCTGACTGAGGAAGAACTGCATGTCACATCGCTGTATTTGCAAATCTTCCACAACTTCTGGACTGGTTTGGTTGAAGTACAGAAGCATGTCATCGTAGTTGCTTTCTGTGATGTTGCTCTCGGGTAACTCGAAGGCGTTCATCAGCTTCAGGATGTTGCTGCGTAAAGACAAAGAATACCTCGAACTAGCATGCGACATCCGAAGCCACAAATGGAAGCACTCAAGTGGATCGTATATTATCTTTCTCATATATTGAAGTGTTGGATGTGAGAATGAATCACGATTTTTTTTTGGTGGGAACTTTATTTGAGAAAATGTTGAATTTTTGGTAAATCCGAATTTTGGGCATGCGAATGGGCTGAACATTAGCAAGGCCGCCCATGTTGCGCATGCCAAAAACTGCCACTCACGACATCCATACGCACCCTCCGATGCAGTCGTCGTATTTTTCGGTGGCTCTGAAGCCAATGATGGAGTAGATGACGGTGGCTGAGTACACCGACGTGCAGCCGTTGATGATGGAGATGAGGACGGCATCCTGCTCGCAGTTGTTGCTGTCGTCACGAAAGAGGAGGTCAACAATGTCGTCCAACGTGCGGACGGTGTTCAGGTCTACTGGGCGGTTTACTCACTGGACAGAGTTGTAACTCGAGAAGGAGATGAGACCTCCAAATGCCAAGCTGAAGGAGTAGAAAACCTGTGCGCCGGCGTCTAACCACGTCGACGGATTCATCAACTCATTCACCTTTGATCAGAAAACCTTCAATGAATCGAATGGACAACGGACCCGTTCGCGTGATCGAAAATGATGGACGCTCCCTCCCCGTGCGGCAAAACGTGCTCGTCTTTATGACATGGATAGACCGCATGGCAAGACGTTACTCTTTGATATGACACGCGTCAAATGAAGTCCCCCTTTTGTGTGAGAATCATAAAAGATAAGAGCTCAATAAAAATGTGTTTCTTGCAAAGCATAACAACAGAAGCACGTTTATATCTGGGCGGTATTCATTTTATGACGAGGATTATTAATCCCGGCCTTGTGAGAACGTGCTGACGCTCGCAGCAAGGGCAGAAATAGCGGAGTGCTCTTGTCGTGTTATATGGCATCGTACCGTATAATTTTGTTTTTGCTCTTCACGGGGTCACTTAACACAGACCGCAGTGACTTGACACTGTGCTCAACGGTTCGGTAGCCAAAGGAGCCATCGGATCGCACTGTTCTTTTCACAGTGTGCGTTTGAGAATTAATACAGAGCTCAAAATCAATAGCTATGAATCAACTTGTCTCACATGAGGAGAACTATAAGCATTAAAAAAAAAAAAAAAAGAAAATATTAAAAGGGGGCGGGGCAGGAGGGATGCTTACATCTGGTGTGAAAAGGAACTTTATTCCTTCCAGGGAACCCTTCAGAGTGAGTCCTCTGATCAGGAAGATAGTCAGAACCACGTATGGCAGAGTGGAGGTGATGTACACAGCCTGGAGAAGAAAATTCACAAAGCTTCCCTCAAAAACTGGATGGCATCCAAATGAGGAGCAATCAGCTTGGGATGGCGGTGCTGCTCAGACCTTGCCGCTGGTTTCGATGCCGCGGATGCAGCAGACGTAAAGCACGGTCCAGGCGGCCACCAGCGAGAGGACCATCCACCACTGCAGACCTCCAGACTCGTCGATGGACGTGGACGTGTTCAGGGTCTCTCTGTACCAGAAATAATCTACAGTGCTGCTGCGCTCACACTCCTCCACCGGACCTGCGTATAAGGGGGGGGGGGGGGGGGTGATACAGACCCTGAAGTTCAACTATTCACTCAACAAGTCTTCTTTTGACAATGACAACTGACTATAAATCTGACCTGTTGAGACGCCATAATATGACAGGAAAGTATTTTAGACTGGCTCCTTGAGGAGGTGATAAGATATTTAAAAAAATGTGCAATGGCCCATTGTTTTTATGTTTATTGACTGAAGGTTGCATGAGTCACTCCGGTGAAGGACAGGACCAAAATATTTATAGCAACATGAGGTAGGGCACACCTTCATTATTCATAATTAGAAGAAGATAAGAAAACCTTGATTTGTCTCACAATGGAGAAATTCCCAATTTACAGCATATTACATATAAAATATATTCTACATATATAATATATAACTCTCTCTCTCCCTCTTTTTCTCTCTCTTTCTCTCTGCGAAAGGATAAATACCTGACGTGTTTTGTAATTGCATTCAATGAATTCCTATCACTACCCAGATACTGGGCCGATATGCCCTCTAGTGGTCGTTAGTGGTCATGTTGCAAGTGCTCTGATCCTCCATCTTTGCTATGACATCATTCACTATCCAGCCATCTCATCGGATTTGATATAATCGGATTCAAGTTCAAACATTTTAAATTGCGATGCATTGCTGACGTGCGCTGATTTGATTTGATGTCAAAATTGCTCAATCGTGAGCAACGTTAACATCGGTTGCTGAACTTTTGGAGCTTCTCATTGGTCATACCTGTGCGGTTGGCATTGAGGGGGCACTGGCTCCACGGCAGAGGATCCTGGAAGGAGTTGAAGAGGTACCACATGATCCAAGCCATGATGGTGTTGTAGTACATGCCCACCAAAAAAGACACCAGCAAAGACGAGACACCTGCAACGATACGACTCCGTCAACCTGACTGCCATTGGATCATTTTTCAAAGGAAGCCACTCCAGTGATTCCCTGAATATTTGCGGTTTGGTCCTGGAAAAGTCGCACATTCCAAATGATTACTTTTGGAGCTGTATCTTAGAGTCTAGGAACTATGTTGAAGTAAATTGAGGAGCGTCACGAAGAAAAGAAAAGAAAAGAAAAAAAGCTTTGCTTCCATCTTGTGGAATCATGGTGTCGAGGAATTATGTTGTCAATCAGTAACCCGAATCTTAACCATTTTCCACACTCCAACGCTAATCCTTTTTAGTGGGGGTGTCAATTGCCCGCGGCATTCCCAATCCCTCGCAAATAAGCAGGGTTCACTTGAAGCAGCCGAGCAGTCGTTTTTACCCACCGACTCCAGCCAAGTAAGGATTAATTGACCTCCACACGCCCACGCTGCCTTTCCTCAGGCGCTGTCCGATGGCAAATTCGAGGTGCAGCAGCGGGATTCCCTCCAAAACCACCAAGATTAGGAAGGGGATCATGAATGCACCTGGGAGGACATTCACAGGGAAGCGATCAACTTGCACAAAGCTCACGAAAACCCATTTTGAAAGCAACGAATCAGTGAGATCGCTTGTAAAATGTCCATTTCCATGTCATGGGCACCGATTTTACGTCTGGCAAGTAGCCTACCTCCTCCATGGCTTTGGCACAAGTAAGGAAACCTCCAGACGTTGCCCAGCCCCACACAAAAGCCCACACAGGTGAGCAGGTACTGGGCTTTGTTATCCCATTTGGGCCTGTCTCCCGCCTCCTCCATCTCCAGCTTCTCCAGTTCCCCATGAGAGGGGATCCGAGCATCCAACCCCGGGTTTGGTAGCGTCAGCTTCATGGTGAATGTGTCACGGTTGAGACGTCCTTCAGTCGCTACGGCGAGCTTATCTCCTCTCGTCTGTGTCCTCCCCTCTCGAGTCCTTAAAGTGCCACTGAGCGCTCCCGCTAGGGGGACTGCGGTATTTACCGTGACCCGCGGCACCTGAACTCCAGTTATCAGTGGCTCATTGTCCAAATGTTTTTTTTTATGTCATGTCAGCAAAGTTGAGCGGAAAAAGGTGTCACCTCCTTGACAATGGTTGATGCATTACATGATCGGTCGTCACCGACACTTTGCTCTGACAATATGATGCGCATTATTTGACAATAAAGTTGATCCAATCCAATCCAATCCAAATCATTTTGCGAGGCAAAGGGTCGATGTGATGATATTGGACAAACACAATACCAACAAAAATAAACCTTAATGTATTGTTTCCCTTTCCAAAGAAAGAAAGAAGGAAAGAAAGAAAAAAAAGACGCAAATTCACTTCCACGTGATGTCACTGCATTTTAATCAAGCATTTTCCAGCAGAAACTGCTTTGATGTCCTCGTGAGAGTCAAAATAACAATTCGCATTCAGATCAGAGCTCAATCACTATCATGCCGTGGACGATTTTTATCTAATCTCACCGTGATAGTATTATATTTACTTTGTGATATTTGCATATCACTAAGCAATATATTTCATTTCTTTCAGTGCTAGGACTTTCTTGTCACTTTTCCGAGCCAAAACGTACTCCAGTTTTCAACACGTTTGACTTTGTGTTTTGTTTTGGTTTTCCTTGGAAAGTGGGGGGTGGATATCTAATCAGTTTTCCTTTCTTATGAAATTATTAACCAAAGTTA
Source organism: Hippocampus kuda (assembly GCA_901007745.1). Lineage (NCBI taxonomy): Eukaryota > Metazoa > Chordata > Actinopteri > Syngnathiformes > Syngnathidae > Hippocampus > Hippocampus kuda. The sequence goes on along the minus strand of CAAKHF010022193.1, from coordinate 1,909 downwards.
GAAGTAAGATCGGGCGCCTTTCATAAAATTGTGCGTGGGGTTTGGACTGATAATGCGGCTCACGCTTTGTTTTCAATCACGTTTTGCAGTGTGGCGGGTGTTGCTCAACATTATTTTATTTTACTTAGTGCCAAGGTGTCAAAACGCATTTTTGTCATTGTTATGATTTCACTCAGACGACCGTTCTGCATAAACTCTGAAGCGCAGTTAAATCCGCCGTCTTGAGCGTGGCACACATAAATACTGTGCATTGTGGACATTTGTGTCAGAGCTGGGTAACTGCCACTGAAACGTAAGAGGTCCCATTTAAAAAAAAAAAAAAAAAGAAAGAAAAAGGAAGCCAAATGGGAAAACAATGTCGGGGGTTGAGGGTTAAACATTGACGCATATTCTCATGCGTAAATGGCATTGTAAAAACACAGGCATGTCCTGTGTGAAATGGCGCGGCTAACACTTAGCCCGTGCGCTGCTCTCACTCGGAGAGATATTTCAAGTCACAATGGATGCTTGATGGTTGCGCCTTAAATTTCGCTTAGTACAGTAAATTGGAAGAACCTCTTATGGTCTGTTGGCTTACGATCCACTTGCTGTTTTCTATTTTTTGAAGATCACTTTTGGCGTTTAGCGCTAAACCGGCGACCGTCATTTCCACATGGCAATTTTGCAACGCCGCTCTGATGAAAATTGTCTGAGCAATACCTGAATCGAAACTGAAGAAAGTGTATCATGACTTTTGGGCCACCATGTGCATGAGGTTGTTTTGAAGAGAAATAGCACGGCCCATCAATGGATTGAAGTCTTGCTAAATTAACCAAATCTATTTAGTCTATCACAGTGTCTGTGATGAGCCAACGGGTGGTAATCCGTGCTTTTTGTTACCTAACTGGAGGCAATAAACACATCCACTACACAAGGGCTCATCCTATAAACATGACGATTTGTGTAGCATTTACACGCACTGATAAGATGACATGCTACATCCCTTGACATTTTTTTCCTCCATTGAGGTCATTTACTGAACTGGATTTGTAGTAGACTGACTTGAACTTGGTCGTTGCAAGTAAAGGAAAAGTACCGGAACTTCATACTTCACTCCGTTTAGCTTTGCGTTATTGGAAGCAGGGATAACATTAAAAAACAAACAAAAAAAAAACAAAACACATTTGCCAAAATGAATATGAAAGTACACCGTTTGTAAAACATTTTGAGAAAGAGTAAATCAGTGCTCAAGAGAGCAGACTTACTTTGCCCAAATGACCGTTTATTTACCCGGCCGAATGGCCAAGGACGCAGTTGCCTGACAAGTTTCGATAATAAAAGAAATTGTGGACACACCAAAGTAAACTTGAGAAGATAGCCTGGCTGATTGGAAGTGTATGTGCACACCCTGTTGACTGGAATCACTTGAAAAAGATGTGCATTCACAGTGTATAAAAAAATAAAAACATTCAAATCTCATGTACAAGGATGATTTTAATCTCGATTATAAATCTGCCCAAAAAAAAAGTGGCTTTTATTGTCTTTTATCATCATGGATGACGATGCATGCGACGTGAACGCAGGGCTGAAAGTTCAGGACTGGTTTTTGTGTGTGTGTGTGTGTGTGTGTGTGTGTGTGTGTGTGTGTGTGTGTGTGCGTGTGTGTGTTTGTGTGTGTGTGTGTGATTGCATTAGTGTACATTTGTGTGGATGTTATGACAGGCTGTGCCGAATATCTGCTGGGTCCCCTTTTGAATATTCAGAATTATTTTAGTACACAGTATTAAAAGAAAGTGACTTTGGGCTTTTCCATGTTGAGGGACTCCGCAGCAACTCCTCAGCGTTTTTGTTCGTTTGGTCCAATTTCTATAACACATGCAACTTAGCCGGGTTTGGGACCAGCAGAGGCTGGGAATTGATCGGTGCACTG
>CAAKHF010022192.1:2286-13852 GCA_901007745.1 Hippocampus kuda | reverse complement strand
GGCACATAACGAACACTCTAGTGTCCGGTGTCTCGTTATTCTGCAACAAGCATACAGAAACAACAGTCTGTCACCATCGCCACATCAAATGCTAACGCAACAACTGACAGTTCATTGCCGAAAGTCAGGTTGAGCCGACAGGATGGATATTCGACAGTTTTTTAGAAAGGTAAATTAAGTATTCAATTCATCCATGCTGGTAAAACTAGTGACTATAGTCCGCTAAAATATCTCCAGTAACAGCAGAAACTGCACTGAAACAAGTGTTCCCTTTTGGATAAATTAAGATGGTGCTTAATAAAAATTACGCACCATATTATTATTAAATACATAAATAATCATTACACCAACTCTTTGAGGCAACACCTATTGAGATTTTGGCCTATATAAAATAAATAAATATAAAATAAATACATTTATTTATTTGATAGGAATCAGGCCAAAGACGCACAGAGAGTGACCCCGTGGGGCTCTGCTGGACAGGTGAGTCTATCAGATCTCAAGGCTAATTTTACTTGCGAGGCTGTTCCCAAAATGCAATCGGAGCTTACAGTAAGATTGAACTTTTGAACTCTTTATCATTTCTATTATCTAGTCCAGTTAAGTCCAGGGGAGGACGCCCCATCATAGTAAAGAGGATACTAATGTGATGTGTGCACTTCTTCATAGCCTCTTCATTTTGCTCTCAAAGTGCACGGAATTGATGGATTTTTAATAGAATGTAGAAAAAATTTCTCCCGGGGGGGCATGCCCCCGGACCCCCCTAAAGGGGCTGTGTTCCCCTTGGGGCTAAGCCCCCCTTGTTCTTGAAACCTAGTGACGCCCCTGATTACCGTATTTTCTTGTTTTATGTTAACTCTTCTGTAAACGCTTTGTTACAGCTGCAGCTGTTCTAAAAGTGCTATATATTGTTTTGTATTGCACCTGTACATGTGCAAAAGTACAATTGACCTAGATGGTTATGTTTTGCAGGCCACCATAAAAACCACTGTCTTAAATTGGCCTAAAGATCTTTGTGAGTATATCTGATGTAGGTGGTGTGAAAGACTGTGACTAAATGTAGACTCTCCAATATTTGAATTTAAAATCAAAATTATAACTGCTGAGAATGAACATTAACTTATGTTATTCACGTGATATGCATAAAGCTTCCCAGAGAATGCAAAAAATGATACCTGAACTTGAAGTGTTTTTGTGTACGTGCATTAGTGTGCGCATACACATGCATTTTATCAATGAACACTTTTTTCATTAATTTCAGTTTTATTCAACAGTACAACAAATGAAGAGTCATAGAACACAGTGAACTACTAAGAAAATTAACCAATCAGAAATTATAACTACGCCTTATAATGTAAACAGAATCATTTTTAAGTTATGATATGACATTCGGCGTTTGCATCTTTGCGACTCGCAAACGTGACTGTCATCAAACGATTGATATCTGCTTTCATCCAGTGGCTGCCGGCTAATTCTTAGCGACTAAACTGCTAATGTTTACGTGGGCCTGCCGTGCGAACTGCTGCTCGCATTTTCAGGCCGACCCAATTGCGCATGAGCAAGCATATACGCACGCACGCGGGCGCCCAACCATGCACACGCGCCCATATACACGCACGCACGCTACGATGAGCCAGTGCGCTGGCTCCCGGTCTATCGCGATCGACGTATTGGGCACCCCTACTAAATCAGAGGTAATTCGCTGACTAGCTCAGGGCTTAGTGCCATTGTTTGCGCATAAGCAGTCATCTGACTGGTTGCCCTGTATGTCAATCAAGTAACGGGATTGATGATAGGCTACCATAAGTCCTGCTGTACTCAGCGCAGTTGTTTGAATGGCAGCGCCACCCCGAGTCGTTTTCAACGATTCTCATGTGAAAGCCCGGGAGCCGCATTGAACCAGTGATAGAGAAATCTATGAACAAAATTGTATCATGTTTAAAGTTTCGGTTCATTTGGGCATGTCTGGACAATACTCAGCGCAGAGGTGTCGGCCGTTTGGGCGGAGGGCCTTTTCTTGAGTAATCACGTCACGTCAAAGCAAGGGGGGCGAACAGATGGAAAAAGGCTTGACTCAATCACAAAGTAGGAACGAATTGGGAACGAAGAGTTGTTGAATACCAAAAGACGGTTTGGGAACAGCTGTCGCGCCCAGGTAGACATTTGTCATCAGCAAAGTCTGTGACTTGTGTATTCGGGTAGATCAGATCACTACCGAGGGGCCGGACCGGGGGGCGCGGGATGCAAATATCGGGGGCAGTGTTTTTCTTGTATGTTACAATAAAAGTTCGAACTGGCGGAGAGGGGGAGAGTGTGTGATCATCGGGGCAACTACCGTCGTTCGCTCTCAGAGATCCCTCCCGCCGATATTGAAGACAATTTTCCCTGTGTGCCGAGTCATTCCTTTAACTTTGTCCGAGAGAAACTCTGACAACCAGCCAAAGAGCCGTATGCGGCTTGCGAGCCGCAGGTTGGCCACCCCTGTACTGGCAAATACATTGAGGCATACTTTTTGGCTAAATGCTACAAATGTAGTATTTTTCCCATAATACTCGAGATACTGGCTATTGAAGGGGTATGTGCATACGTACGTCAATATCCAATGTCATGATGGGAAACAATGCCAAACAATGCACTAAAGACAATAAAATTATTAATAAACAATGTTGACTTACATGTTTTTTTTAATAGCTATTGGTATAATGTAGGCCAAATGATTAAAAAAAACAAAAAAAAACCTTGGCAAATGGATGATGCGCAAGTGGTATTTTGGGCAAAAAATGCTGAATGTAAATCATGCACTGCAGACATAATACTGTACAACCATTAAAACAATGTTTCGGTACATAATTTTCAAACATATTTGTGTAAGGTATGCGAAATTCCAAAAAATAGCTTGAGTAATGAATATGCCGTAAGTATACCATTTCTCCTCATCGTCAAGACACCCACAGCCCAGACCGCCACACCATTTCTGCACCTTCACAGCAAGCACCTCAGCTCTGCTTTCAAAAAATCTGCAATTGCACTTTCTGACCAGAAGATGGCAATGTTTTCCATAGTTTTGCTTGGCTAAAGACACTGCTGTTCTCATCATCAACAGAAATGGGACTAAATTGCTCTAAAACAAAAATGGCGTTGGTTTTGTAACCCATTTCATATTCCATAGCTCCACATCTTTCAAATGACGCCACTTATGAAAAATGAGGAAAATGAGAAAAGACACAAAATTGAAGTAACGTGAATTGAATTGAATTGAATTGAATACAACTTACGTACGTACAAATACGAGCTGTACGTATGTGTAACATACAGCACAGATGAAATTTCTTCCCTCTCAACATTAAACTAGAGGAGCCGCTGCGGGTGTCCGCACCGTCATCAAAAGAAAAGTTAACAAAAAAATGACAAAAATAATAATAAGACCCAAATAAAGGTTATCTTATCTTATAAAATATTTGGCATTTTCAAACAACCAACTCACCTTTCTCGAAGAATCATGACAGTGTCACCTAAATTTGTTGGGTAAAATTTGTCATTGATTGTGGTCTTTCCAGGTGCCAGTAATTCGACAACCAACACTGACATGGTTAGGGCATGTTAAAAAAAAAAAATCACAAACTACTGTACACTTCTTGGAACACCACTCTTGCTGAAAGGACAACAAACGTTATTAACATGTTTAAAACCATGCCTTATTTATCATAATCAATTGTCCTACTTACTTTATGACACAGCATCAAATTGGCTCTGGATAGAACATGGCTGTTTGCATATAGGTAAAGCCATGTCTCCTGTTATGACACGAGCAAACAATTATTATGATCACTGTAATTAACATAAAAAACCATGTCTATTGCAAACAAACAAATTGTACTCACACAACAGTCATGTGGGTACTGTTGGCCGTGGGCCCGACCGCACTCCTGCTTTTGGCTTTTCATGTGCTTGCCATGCAAGCTGTTTTTGTGATGAAAGGTTCCCCCACCTTTGCATTGACCGTGGTTCCCTCATTTAGGCCTCGGACGATCAGTTTGACCACTGTCAGAGGTGCCACAGCTCTGCTCATGTTGACAGTTGCTGGTTTGTCATTCCGGATGTAGTCTATGATGTGTGTCAGGTGATAGAAGTTGCGGGGCAAGGGCGGTCGTCGGCTGTTGTGGTGGTGGGCCCCTGCAAGCCCTCTCCAACACAAAGTGCAAGAGTGATCTTGCTGCTACTACCTCATCCGTCTAAGAGTAGGTTCTCTGCATAGTGCCAGTTTGCTTCTGAGGTGGATCGCATCTTTCCCCGAGCTCACGGCGGCTGGTCAGGCTTTGGCAGTTATGCATGAACCTGCTGCTGCCGGCTTGGATTGGATGTTTGATGTTGTGGCAACGTCCAATGAGACTCTCAGGCACGCTATGTGGTGCCCTCGCCCTCAGTGGTGTGTAACTGATCACCTTACAACATAGGTGTCAAAACTCAGGTCCTGGAGGGCCGCTGTCCTGAATGTTTTCCAAGTCTCCCTGTTGCAAGACACCTGATTCAAATGAACAGGTTCAATGTCAGGCTTCCGCAGAGCTTGCTGATGAGCTGATCATTTGAATCAGGTGTGTTGCAACAGGGAGACTTGGAAAACATGCAAGACAGCGGCCCTCCAGGACCTGAGTTTGACACTTGTGCCTTACAAGGTCCTACAACGCAGGTACATGTGCTGGTCATTGACTCACCTTATGTTTTCTCTCTCATCCGCTCTGTAGAGGTTGCGGCATGAAGGCCACCATGTCCTTTAGTGACGTGGCTCTGCAAGCCTTTGTCCTGTTGTCAAAGGAACATGGTCGTGGGTAATCCTTCCTGGTTCAGACACGCGCACCAGGCTTGGTTACTGCAGTCACCTTTGCCTGAGCCATATCGGAGTGCTCTCCGTAGTGCCCTTGTGGTTCCTAGGAAACTTTTGGGTTCTGCTGTGGTGGAGGGGGCTGCAAAGGTCGGTTCGGGCTTTGAAGACCTGGCTACAGTTTTTCATCTTTACTAGGTTCTTCACCACCCCTAATGCTTGAATGTGCCATTCTGCTGCTCCCTGCTGGGGCCTCTGCAGCATTTTTGGCCTATGGGAATTTACCGTACCCAGTGTCCCCCACTAAGACCCGTGGCTGACTTTCGCTCCTCTGCCCTCATGCCTCTCCGGGGGTCCTGCCCCCCATTCCTCCAGGGCCCCTAGGTTCCGGAGGACCAGGGATTAAGGCCTGTTAGTTACTTTCCCGTCAGCAGCTCAGTTACTGGGCTGCTCTTGCTCTGGACCCCTGGGTAATCTTGACCCTGACCCATGGGTAGAGGATTCAGTTCCGATGCTGGGTCAAGGAGACCATCATCAATGACCCAGTGAAGGCCTTGGCTCTAGACAAGGAGCTCTCTTCCCTTCTGGTCAATGACGCGATCAATGCTGTGAATCCTTTGGCACATTCCGAAGACTTCTACTCACCTTGCTTCCTTGTATCAAAGTACACTCAACTTAACTCAGCTGTATTTATAGAGCACTTTGAAAAACACTGCTGTGTACAAAGTGCTGTACATGGAGCAAAAATCAGATGTACAACAACAAACAATAAAACAAGAAATAACAAAGGACATTACAAAGCACTAAATCAGTAAAACTAAAAATCAAGTCTCATTCGGAGTCAAAAAAGATCAAAATGAGTTTTGAGATGACTTTTAAAGATGAGCAGCGAGGAGGTTTGCCTAATTTTCAGCGGGAGGTCATTCCAAAGAGAGGGACCAGCAACGGAAAAGGCTTGATCCTGTCACCTTTTGCATGATGGTAGTTGGAGGACCCCAAAAATCAGGGAGGCAGGGAGGAGCACGGTGGACTGACCAAGATGTATTCAACAAAAATACAAACAGGAGTACACTGAAAAAAAAACTTACTGAAGTATTCAAAACAAGGTCCTGAAAACCACAAGAACGCAAAGTAAAAAAACCTATGACAGAAACAAAACATGACAGGAGCACACAGGCACTCGCAATGATCAAACAAAGACTGACAGAACCCAGGGAACTAAATACAAGCAAAGTGACTATACAATGAGAAACACCTGGACAAGACACAAAGGGCTGAGCGAGCTGATTAGTTAAACACAAGGGACACGCATGACGAGAGCAGGTGCCGACAAAAAGGGCACATGAATGTACAAAACCAAATGTAATCGAAACAAAAACATAACAGACCCCTTCTGAGCCTCCGCTTAGTCCTTCGTACCTCTAATAATATCTGGTCCGCAGACCTGAGGCACATGCGAACTTTGGCAAATGTATTATAGACAGTTGCCCGAGGGGAGTGGTTCACTTCCATCGATGTGAAGGATGCCTTCTTTCATATCCCTATGGCACCTCATCACAGGCCTTTTCTCTGCTTTTCCAACATAAGCCATCACAGGCAGTTCCAAGTGCTTCCTTTCAGCATCTTACTCTCTCGAGAGTGTGCAGTCAGTTTGGGAAGGCCGCTCTTGCTCCCCTACAATCCATGGGCATGAAGGTACTTCAGAATCAGAATTAGAATCATCTTTATTGGCCAAGTATGTAGAACACATGAGGAATTTGTCTCCGGTAGTACGGGCTACACTAGTATCATCATAAACAAGGACATGTCAAAAAGTATGTAGTGTAAGTGTACCATTGTGCGGGGGTACCACCCAATGACAGCTGTGAGACAATGCGCAAAGTATCAAGCAGAGCTAGTGATCAGTGGTAGAATACAACACTATAACAGTTTGATACCTCATACTCCCGAAGCACCCACCACAGAAATCCCTGAGGAACGCCTTCTCCAAGTCCACAAAATAAATTAGACTGGTTGGTTGAACTCTGGCGGCCCGGTAGTCCAGTGGTTAGCGCGTCGGCTTCACAGTGCAGAGGTTCCGGGTTCGATTCCAGCTCCGGCCTCCCTGTGTGGAGTTTGCATGTTCTCCCCGGGCCTGCGTGGGTTTTCTCCGGGTGCTCCGGTTTCCTCCCACATTCCAAAAAACATGCGTGGCAGGCTGATTGACCACTCTAAATTGTCCCTAGGTGTGAGTGTGAGCGTGCATGGTTGTTTGTCTCTGTGTGCCCTGCGATTGGCTGGCAACCAATTCAGGGTGTCCCCCGCCTACTGCCCGAAGTCAGCTGGGATAGGCTCCAGCATCCCCCGCGACCCTAGTGAGGATAAAGCGGTTCGGAAGATGAATGAATGAATGAATGAATGGTTGGTTGAACTCCCATGCCCCTTCGAGTACCCTGTCGAGTGTGGAGAGCTGGTCAACTGTTCCATGGCCTGGACCAAAACCACGACTCTTCCTGAATCTGAGATTCGACTTCCCGACAGACCCTCCTCTCAGCAGAGGTATGGGTTTGAAGGATTTGATCATGTTCACAATTTGTATTGACCAATGGTTAAGGGAGTGGAGACATGAAAAGCCGCCTCTGTCCTGAAAACACCTGCTGCAAGGCTGCACAGCCCTCTCTACAGAGGAGCGTCAGCGGCATTTTCAAGGCAATCTCTGTTTGTATTGGGGTTTGTGAGGGCATATGTTCAGATGCTTTTAAAAAGATGCCCCTCAGGAGTTAGCAGGAGGCTGAGCCAATCCAAATAGGATCCTCTAACCTACAGACCTTTGCTCCAGGTACAGCTATCTTTTGGGACCCAGTACCCACACAATTTTGGCGGTACTTATTGACTCAGGTGCAAACATGGAACTAATTGATGAGGAACTTGCAGATCAACTTAGAATTCCATTGGAACCTTCAGAACCCTCAGTATCAGGAAGAGCACTCACCAACCACTTGCTCTCCCGCATTAATCATCAAATCAAACCGGTCAACATATTGATTTCAAGAAATGACCAGGAAATTATCCAGTTCAAAGTTGTCCAGTCTCCCATGCAACATCTCATTTTGGGTTATACTTGGCTTCAGAAGTTCAAGCCTCACACTAATTGGTTCATGGTATAATAAGGGATTGGAGTTAATGTTGTCTTTCTCACTGCCTCTGTGCAGCTAGGCCCCAACGTTACCCCTCCAACTCATTGGCTGAATCAGAATCAGAACCGTTCCCTAACCTGTCTGTAGTCTCCCTCGATTACTATGATCTGAAAGAAGTTAAAGTTAACAAAGCCAAGGCTACCTCTCTTCTGCCCCACAGTCACAGTCACCAGAACCATCACCATCTGGGCCAATCAGAGGCCATGGCTGACACGTGAGGTCCACAGGCTCCTGAGGGCCAGGAACACTGCCTTCAGAGCTGGAGACGTGGTGGGCCTAAGGACTGCCAGGGCCAACCTGTCACAAGACACCACACTGGCCAAGAAACAATATTCCAGGAGGATTGCAGACCATTTCAATGACAGCAGAGACACCAGGAACCTGTGGTGGGGGATCCAGACCATCACGGAGTACTCTCCACACACCTGTGACAGCTCCATCTCTCTGCTAAACAACCTGAACGATTTCTTCGCCCGCTTTGAGGTAGACAACAACACCCCAGCACAGAAGACCCCACCTCCTCCTGGCGACCAGGTGCTGACGCTTTTCTAGGATAGGGTGAGGCATTCCCTCAGAGAGACAAATGCACGGAAAGCGGCAGGTCCTGACATCATTCCTGGTCGTGTCCTGACAGACTGTGCTGAGGAGCTCACAGATGACTTCACCAACATCTTCAACACCTCACTGAGCCAGGCTGTTGTCCCCACATGCCTCAAAGCCACCACCTTCATCCCGGTCCCGAAGAAGTCGTCTCCCTCCAGCTACAATGATTATCGCCTGGTCGCACTCACCCCCATCCTCATGAAGTGGTTCGAGCGGTTAGTCATGCAGCACATCAAGTCTGCCCTCTCCCCCGCCCTAGATCCCGACCAGTTCCGATATTGGTCAAACAGATCGACTGCAGACACCATCTCCACTGCACTCCACTCACCCCTCACCCACCTGGAGACCAAGGACTCACACATCAGAATGCTGTTCATTGATTTCAGCTCAGCATTCAACACTATCATCCCAAAGCAGCTCATCCACAAACTGGACCACCTGGGGCTCAACACCTCCCTGTGCAACTGGCTGTTGGAATTCCTGACGGAGATACCACAGGCAGTTCGGGTCAGCAGCAACAGCTCCATCACCATCATGATGAATACAGGGGCCCCCCAAGGATGTGTGCTGAGGCCCCTCCTATTCACTCTGCTGAACCATGACTGCACTCCTTCATCCAGCTCTAACCTCTTCATTAGGTTTGCCTTGATAGGCCATATGATTGCGTCATTGACTTGCTTCCTGGTACCTCACCACCTTTGGGTAGTCTTTTTTTCCTATTAGCCCAGAACGAGATGCCATGGAGGAATATATTTCTGAATCATCTAGTCATTGTCATGTTCCATGTGTTTTTGTCCGAGTTCCAGCTGGAGCGGTGGGCATTTCCCTTCAGCCGCACACCTGTTTCGCATCATGATTATGCCACAACTTAAGGACTTTCATTCCAACCACTGGGCCTCAGATAATTCGCCTTGTTCAAGCCATTGTTCCAAGGAAATTTTTCTAGACATTCTATGATTTTGGTCGCCAGTTTTCTTGTCACATTTTTGTTTCTGTTCATGTAAGAGTTTAGCATGCCCCCTTTTGGTACGTAGCCTTGTTTTTATGTTGTTTTTGTTTGTGTTTGTTTCCACCTCAGCCTGTCCATGTCAAAGCAGGGAAGTATTGTAATTTTGTTTCCTCCTGGCTTGGTTTGTCATGTACTGTTGTCACTTCCGTTGTTACTGATAGTTACCATAATTCATACTGTATGCACATTCCTACTCTTGTCTAATTCAACCTGGAAAAGGAAGATACATCTTGCCTTTGAGACAGAGAGAGAGAGACCGAGAGAGAATGTGTAAAACTGTAAAAGAATATATTGCTAAAGAGAGATCAGACCTGAATACATCTTTTTTCTTTTTCATGAATAATTTCATAAAAACACAAAATTCAGTCTACATGGAAACAAATATTCAAGTTGACTTGAATGAATGAGCAGAAATAATAAACGAGCCCATCACACTCATAATTACAGAGCCCCTCTGGTGCCAGGTTATTAAAAAAAAATTGCTAATCTATTCATTAATTTGAACCCACATTTTAGAAATCTGTTCCCACATTTTACTAACCTGTGCCCACAGTTTACTAATCAGTAATCAAAAGATTACAAAAAATTTAGTAATCTTTTCTTTCATTTTTGAAACCCATTTTTAGCTTTTTATGGAGCTCACATAAAAAAATAAAAATTAAAAATCCTTCTGGTGACTGTACAATTGTCTGTTGCCTTGGTGACACACTATTTGCCAAGAAAAATTTTGATGATCTAAACATTTCTGAAAACAAATGAAACTTGCCACACACATCACGCTTGGGCAAATAATCACTACAAATTTTAACGAAACAATCCCAGTTGAACATTTGACCAAGATCTACCAAAAGTTGGAGACACATGTAACAACCCAAGAACACAATGTTGCCAAGGTCTGAGGGCCGTTTATAGTTGCTCGGAGCTCTTGTTATTTTTTTTTTTCCACAAAAATCGCATTGATGGTGTCATGTTCCTGTTCTTGGCCTTGCCAGCAGGTGGCAGACTGAGCGGACTTGCTGGTTGCACACCTGCTGCCAATCTTGCAATTAGGGAACTCGGTATTTAAGGACCCACAAACTGTCTGCTGGTTGTCGGAGAATTGTTTGTCTTGCTGTTGCTCTTGCTCATGTTACCCTTTTTTCTAGTCCTCTCACTTTCTCGTCATGTTTGCTCTTGTTCTCCCGGTACTACGGTTTTGTAAGTATTGTTTTTGTTTTTGTTAATTGTTCATTGCTTATGTGAATTGGGTACTTTGCATTTCGTTTTGTAGTCTCGGGTTATTTTCTTCCTTGCCTTTTTTGCAAGCGCTTTTTGTTATCGTTTTATTTTGTCTTTTCCTGGTCCTTACTCGACCAGCACTTTGTTTCTACTTTGTCGGTGCGTTTTTGTATGAAACATTTTTGTTCCGGAGTTTTGGCTGGTGTCTTCTATTTTGGGATCCAAAAACATTATTTGCTTCGTTCGAAGCGTGATAGATGGGGACCTAAACGTGCACGAAAACTTTGCACACTCATCGGCGAAAAACGCTGTGCAGCGCCACCTAGAGTGGAAAAACAAACAATCCCTGAACATTTCACCGAATTGGCAGGCATGTGTACCACCCCGACAAACAAAAAAGGCCAACAAATCAAACTAAATCTAACAGGAAGTCTCACATTTCAAATCTTATTTCAAATTTGGACCCATATCTGGCCAATTATCAGGTCAAATTTGAAAGCATTCCTCCAAGAGATTTTATCCATTTGTATTTAAACTGTGGGTGTTTCATCTAAACATGTTCAAGATGAAAAGCAAAGCTTTTTTTTTTTTCATTCGTTATGGCAATGTGATGGTTGCCATGAAAAATTTTGCTAATTTCGACTCTCTAGGTATGCACGAAAACATGACATTTTGAACACATCTGGCCTGGCAAAGTATTTTACATGATTATTGTGCGATTGGGGGGGGGGGGGGGTTACA
>CAAKHF010022191.1:0-14451 GCA_901007745.1 Hippocampus kuda | reverse complement strand
ACCATTAACCTACCATGCATTTTGGAATGTGGGAGGAAACCAGAGTACCCGTGGGGAAAAAAACAAAACATGCAGGCAGGTGGAGAACATCGAAACTCCACACCGGAAGGCCAGAGCCGGAATTGAATACTGCACCTCTGTACTGTGAGGCCAACGCACTAACCACTGGTCCACTAGGCCACACGTCTTAAATTATATTAATCTGTAACAGTATAGTGAGTAGACAATATAAATTATAGCATATTGCTCATATATCACATCTGATATATGTTTGTTGAGTGTCATTAGTTCATCTCATTTTGAGTATGCAGTTTTATCTTGCACTCCTGACTTCAGTCTGGCACACTCTGTCACACGCTCTCCCTCGTGATGACTTTTCTCTATGTTTTGCGGTGCGTGAGATGTTTTTGCCCCCCTTTTGTGATGCCTCAATGTCTTACAGGACTGTCAGAAAATGCAGAATGACTTAAAAACAGGCAGAATCGGGTCAAGCAGGAGTTTGCGAGTCGAAGGGACAGGACTTATTGCCTCCCAGCTCATCATAAGAGAGTGCATGCTCCAGGGTGCTGGATTTGGCAAAAAACTGGATGTGAGATTTTAACCCTTTCAGGGACAGCTGTCACGACATTGGGCAGCCTATCGTGTTAGAGGTTATCATTATTGGTGCATAAAAGGGTTAAAGAAACACTTTACAATGTCTACTGGCTAGTGGTTGAGACCTTGCCTTACGTTATAGATGCATATACACATACACTATATATATATATATATTTCTATATATATTAGAGCTGTCAGTTTAGCGCGTTTTTATATGTGTGTGTGTGTGTGTGTGTATATTTATGTATGTATATATTGCACATTTTCTTCCCTCTAACACACCAGGTTAAAATCTTTGAGACAATTTAGAGCAGGGGTCCCCAACCTTTTTTGCCCCACGGACCGGTTTATGTCAGACAATATTTTCAGGGACCGGCATTTAAGGTGTGGCGGAAATAATACAACAAAATAATATGATATGAGCTGCATGAAAACTGTGGCGTTTTCGAAATATAATAACAATAAACACAAGGAGTGTATAATCTGGCCGCAACACTCTGATCGCGATGGTAATGTTTAATGCATTCAAAATACAAATGCAAGATACAATGCAAATTCAAAGTGCATGAAAATGACAACTCACCACAGCCCCGAGCTTGATTTTCTGCAACCAGACGGTCCCATCTCGTGGTAATAGGAGACAATGACACTTCAAGTGTGTGTTTTATGTCCAGTCTACTTCGTAATTTTGTTTTTCAAAAAACCCCGCCTCACACAGGTAGCATGTCGGAAATAGCAACAGTGCTATTGTGGCGATCTCAGAATATTCAGCCATAACTTTAATCCAGTTGTCTCGAACGTCCTTTTAAGGCCTCCGTCATTTGCGATCTCCAAGCAGTTTTTTTTTTTTTATTTTTTTTTATTTTAATTTTTTTTAACGTAATCGGTCACGTGACGCAGAAGCGTGGTTTGACGCGTGTCAAGCGTGACAGAGACGGATGTAACGGAGAATCCGGTAATTTTTCAAAATAAAACATCTTTCGTATTCCGAAATAAATAAAACGGAATTAAGGCAAGTTCTTTCTGTGCGGCCTGGTACCAAATGCCCTGCGGACCGGTACCGGTCCGCGGACCGGCAGTTGGGGACCCCTGATTTAGAGTGTCCAAACAGCCTGCCATGCATGATTTTGGAATGTGGGAGGAAACCAGAGTACCCGGAGAAAACCCACGCAGGCCCGGGGAAAACATGCAAACTCCACATAGGAAGTTTGGACCGGGGATTGACCCCACAACTTCTGCACTGTGAGGTCGACGCGCTAACCACTGGACCACCATCATTATCATCGCTATAATAATATGGAATATAATTACAGTTTTCTGATATTCAGGATGTAAGGGTTAGGGTGAGCAACAAGTGGAATGCATTTCTGAAATGTCATAGCTACAAATTAGAACGCACAGTAAAATCAGCATTGCATGTTTTATTCGTCAAAATTAACAAAAAAATTACAATATCTCAAAAGTCTGATGTGCTTAGGGAAAAAGTAAAGACTTTTTTTCAATCAATGTCAAAAATACATTTAGGGACACATAAAGTCATCTCGGATTAAAATTTGCTGTTTTTTCCAATTCATTTTGGAGGTTTGCGGTTAATTGAGTACAGACATGGTGAGTGTGCACATATTCTGATATTCTGAGAATTTTAAAGTAACACCGTGTTTTGAATGTGTCAAAAAAATTGTTAGTGATACACGGTGCATGGCCAGAGATTGCAGGCATCATATCAGAGCGCAGTTACATGATGTAGCATCACTCTGGAAATGTCAGCTCTCTCTACGTGACATGAATATTGACATTCTGCTGTTGTGCGGCTCAACTCTCCAGTTTGCCGCAGATGTTGAAACAACCACTTACCAAAGTGAGAGGCTCCCAACAGATGTGGAGGACTAGCTTGACATGGCCAATCTTGGCTGGACCTTCCATTTTAATAAACTTAAACGCTTAACACTTTTGCATGTTCTTTTTTTTTCTTTTTTCTTTTTTGATAATCTCCAGAGTGATGGAAGATTGTTATGCTGATTTTTTTATGATGGGATTTGGAAATGGGAAAATAGTTGACATCATCCAATGTTGGTCAAACTGCAGTGGCTCGAGAACAGTTTTGATGTTGCAGTGTACAGCGAGTATGGCAGGCACGCCTTCTGCAAGATAAGTATGTGGTGCTTTCTGTGTCCAGCAGAAGATGCAATAAATTCTGTATGTTGCGAGATGCGGTGTAAGTATTTGATCCTGGGAGGCTAAATACGCTGGACACGCATACTGAATCAGTCTGTGAGTCTCTCTCGGACCTTGTATCCGGTGTGAAATCTTAGTGACATGTGGCAGCACACCGATAGTAACACCTGTCCATCATCCGTCAGAGGCGCTGTTTGTTCGACACATGTCACTTTGCATGACTGAAGCGCATTCAAATATTTCGACCACTAAGCCCTCAGCATCGTGCCATCACAGCCATGTTCCAGTAACTCATGATCACTTCCTCCTGTCAACAAACTAAGGCCGCGGTTTCAACGACAATGTGTTGATGTCTGTAAACTAATCAAAAGCCTACCATTCATCTTACCTGGCGAGAACCCACAAAGAACAAGGAGAATGTGCAGTCAATTCCCCACAGGACGGCCTGCACAGAATTTTAAACCCAGAACACACCCAAATCTTTCTTGCTGCAACCAATGTGCCATGAGGAGGAAGCTAACATATCAAATAGAATATTACATATCATACAGATTCAGTGGATTAGCTACAGTATGTCAGTAAAAAAAAGTGCATTCCCTGTTGTGTGTGTGTTTTTTTTTTTTTTCAAATGTCATAACAGAATATGTTGTGATGCTGGGAAGTAGTCACCCTTCAATCAAGATAAGAGTGCAGACACTATTTAGGATGCAAGCACTGCAGGAGTGAATAAGTGACTGAACGGAACTCAGCGACAGTCTTTGATCTGAATCAACACGACGCTACCGTGCCACTGCGAGGAGTATAGCTACGCATACTAAGCATGAGCAAAGAACCGTTCTCGACTCGCATTCGCTCCCTCACACTTTCATCATTTATACTGTCTGCATGCCACAGGTCTCTTTCTGGTTTTCCTGCATTGCAGTGTGATTTATTTATTTATTCATTTTCCGACCAATATATTCACTGCAAAACACAAGCGGAGCATTCCTCTGTTCGGGGTTTCTGGCTAAAAACCATAGCAAACATCAAATGGCAAATTTCAAGGCCTAAAAGGCATTCCATTCCAAAGAAACCTTTTTTGTTGTGTAGTGTGTTTACACAAATGCATTTGCACTATGTTTTGAATTTTACATGAGCTACGTACAGGCCAATGAGGATTTATTTTGTAGCTTTCACAATGTTGTTGTTGATCCTATTTAAGATCTCAACAAAGCAGAGCCATTTGACATCCTTCATCCGTTTTGACATTTTATTTTAGGACAGGACAAGGATTGATTAAACTATTTGCCAACTCCCCCACTAGGCAGTGTGAACATAATTGTGGTTGCATGTAAGGAAAGTGTGAGCTAGTCCAGAAAATGAAAACATTGTATTTGTAGTTGTCTATGAACATACATTTTATCATGTACTTTTTGGTATGGTTAAAAAAAAAAAACCACTGTTTATTTTATTTTTTATTTTTTTGGCCTAAAATGTATCATAGAAATACATTTAAGTTTAGTAAAAAAAACAAAAAAACAAACAAACTCAGCAACAGTAATAGCAATGAACATGAGTAGGTGTTATTATGAAACCAGTATAATGCTGTCAACACTTTGATTTAGAGAGGAAATCATCAAGGCAGACTTGTATGAAGAGTCCTGTTGAAGAGTTGGGTTATGGAAAATGCCATCTTGCCAAACCTGAATATGCTTCTCAATCCCCGAGAGGCAGCTGGGACATCGTCACACCGCAGACATGACATCCTCATGATTCTCTTCAAACCAGTTGTAACGCGGCAGTGTCTTCCAAAGGTTATGATTTCATATGAACTGTGGTGGTTTAAGAAAACTGATCTTGTCTCTGGCCAACCACAGGAAATCTGTTTTAGTCATAATGGGGTTTAGTACGAATCGGCTCGAATACAGTACACTCGAGTCTGGTGTCGCCATTTCCCTTACCACGGGTCAAATACTATCACGTGCTGCACATTGTTGCTGTATTTCCCCTTGTTGCTTCACGGAGTGACACAAATGAATTTGCCGACGTTATTCTCACCTCTGGGAAAATGCTGCCTTGAGGTAATTTGCAATTGCTTTATAATCAACTCGCTCCGACAAGAATTACGGCCCACGACTTGCCCCATTATGACTTGCCGTATCAAATATCTATATTAATAGATTTGCAATGAGTTGGAATTCAAGTATCCTGCTAAAATACTCAGCGACACAAGAGGGCCCGTTGTTTTCACTGCCCACCTGTTTCATGTCTGTCATCTCTGCAAAGCGCAGAGCTGCCTTAATGAGCAGTCTGAGGACAGTCCACGCTTGGCATAGATTCACATAGAGATTACATTTGCTAACCGCTTAGAGAAGATTAAAAGAAAAAAATATATATCTTTGACAAATAAACAGTACATCTGAATCCTGTAAATATGCATTCAGTTGGAAAGAAGGCAGAATATGAACATCGAAACAGATGAGTCAGGTGTCTCATTACATGTCGATGATGTGATTATGTCTTTGACGTGTTATGAAGTCAGAATTGTGAACACAGACTTGAAGCACACTTCAACGTCTTTTTGGGCCGCTGTTGGAAAGCAAAATAGACTGTTTTGAGGGGGCAGACCTGTCTGAGGCAAATGAGCCATGGCCACACCCCTCAACTGTGGGGTGGGACAACCCAAGTACGCCCTAAAGTTACCGTGACAACCAGGGGAGAAATGAGGGGACTGCTTGTGGCTACTTGAACTCAAGCAACAGCTCCAAGTCTGAAGAAAAAAGCAGGAGCCTGTAAAACAGTGAAAGAAGTGATTGTATTTTCGCTTGCAGGCGACACTTCATCACAAAGCCGCCAAGTTACCTTTGTCATTTAGTGAGCATATCTGTGCATGTGGTGCATACATTGTCAAACAGAAGTATAAATATGCTGGTTATCGTTTTTTGCCAAAGCGAAAAAAAAAAGATAAATCCATTTCAGCATCCAGTTGTCAATAACATCAGAGTTTAGTATCTCGATATGCCGTGTTTTAAGTTACATAGTTAAGAAATTCTTTTTGTGACACAAAGACAAGCAGCTGAGACTTCATTTACAAAAGTCGCATCACATATTCGTCAGGAACACGAACAAAGACGGGAAGTGGAAAAATTACCCAAATGCCACCGGCAACACAGCTATACATCCCTCATGAGAACAAACATTTTTGATCAGGCATCCGCACGGTCAACTCCTGGCTTAACTTCATCTCTGCTGGTGTGAGGCTGCAGATACAGTTCAGCCAGTTCAAGCCATTCAACCATGTTTAATCTAGCTCCGTTAAAACTCAATCGGGCTCAAATTTAATCTGGATTTTAGAGACAGAAGAAGCACCTGGGTGAACATAGACTCAGTCCCCCTCTCACACACTCAGACTGTGTTGACTCATTCATGCTGGATCTGGAATGATGATGTCATTGCCAAACCGTTAACATGGTAAGGTGGTGGGAGCCAGGCAGCCTTTGTCTGCTGGTGGCTGTTATTGCAGTTGGCTGAAAGCGCAGTGTTAGGATGTTGGAATGCTCGGCAGCGGGCATGAGCCAGAAGAGTTCCTGGCATCTGCTTCCACGGTGGCTCACCCCCTCCTCCTCTGCTACAGCTACATTTATAGGCCGAGATGGAAGAGCGGCGGAGAGAGACAAAGACTGAAGGACAAGCCGAACAATTGGTAAAGATAGAAGCAAAATAACGGTCAGTTTGTAAGTTCCTCCCACACATAAATTCAGGCAGAGGTGTGTGCGTGTGGGAAAGTGTGAAGCCATAAAGTAGCCTTACAGTAAATCTCAGCCAACCTTTTTCTCAGTCACTGAACTGCCATTAATCTTGGATGTTTGCCTGTTTGTTTGTAACGGATTATAAGGCGCCTGAAGTAATGAGTTTAAGACCAGAGACTTGAACTCACTCCAGCAAGACTGAAGTGGAGGCAAAATAATGGGATGGAGGCTAAGACGCAAATTAAAGTAGCTGTGCAATTTCTGCAACCTAGGGGAAGAATTATGCGGCGGCAGTTAGGTTCTGACTTTGACTGCTAAGAGACAAAAGTAAAAGAGCCCCACATATGAAGAGGTTGGGTTCTTGTGGTTTCAGGCATCGTATGAGATCGCACAAGCCTGACTAAACAGGATTACACTGAATTTACCGTGGCCAGGCTGAACGCTTGTTGTTTTCAATCAGGCCACGGCAGTTAATTCGGTGCAAGGTTCCTTGTTGCTGTCAAATGACTAAACTGTGAACTAAATTCAGGCAGGACTTTGACAGCGACCGAAATGAACTCTGACCTGCCAAGTTGTGTCAATCTAAACAAAAGAGCTCTAACTGGCCACTTTACACAGTTCTTATGTGAAATGTGATCCATGCAACTTGAGAGGAGGCAGCAATAAGGCCTCCGACGGAGTGTATTCTCAGCAGAAATAAAGGGGGATGGCTCCATGAGGAGAACGCACAGCCACATACACCTTAACTAGTGCATTTGAAAAGAGATGAACAGCAGTCCAATGAAAAATTAAACAAACTGGTGTGTAACGGCTGATACTTTGCAACACAACAGTTGGAGAGTAAATGACCATCTTGTTGTATTCAACTGCTCCTCTCCATAGTGGCGAAAATTAAAAAAATCAAACCACCTTTGGTTGAGGTACAACACATATGCCAATTACAGTGAGCTTGGTCGCCATGTAAAACATCAGTAATAACAGAATCTGATGATTTGAGAGTCCTTTTCAACCTATATTCAATCGGATACGCTACAAAGACAAGAGATTTAATGTTCAAACATTATTTTTAACTCCCGTATTTTCCGCACTATAAGGCACACCTAAAAGCCTTCAATTTTCTCAAAGGCCAACAGTGTGATTTATAGTCCAATGCACCTTATATATGGTGTTAAAGTCCCATTTATATTCCCCATTGAGGTGTTTCCCTGTTAGTGTTCCTATGTCATCGAGTATTGATTATTAGCAGGAACCACTTGTAACCTAAAAGGGTTCTGCCCGACACTAATTGGCATGTGCATTCGCCAACACACACTCAAACAGACAACTACTTTGTGAGCTTTGCGCAGCCATTATGAAACGAAGATAATACCAAAAGCATAGTTAGCTACTGACTAAGCGATGGAAGAAGGAGACAAGCAAGGCTTCCAAGGATATTTAGCCCCTTGTGGATGTGAGTACACAAGGTTGGTGTGCCTTTTTGTTGAATCAATTGTCTTCATAACATTTGTCATTCATTTATTGTTTTAGAATGCAATTTGTATGTATATGTTTCATGTCCGTGTTTGTGACCAGTTCTGCATGGCTTTGCTCTATTTAAATACAACTTTGTATTGTATTGTATTGTATTGTATTCCCTTTAGCATTGCTCCATCTAGTGGATGCATAATGCAACCGCAGACACTAATGTAGCTTCTATTCCATGCGCTTTATTATGCAGTGCGGCCTATAGATGAAAAAAGTTTTAAAATAGGCCATGCATTCAAGGTGCGCCTTATAATCCGAAAAAGCAGAAAATACGGTATTTACTCATTTTGTATTTGATGCTTGCAACACGTTCCCAAAAAACTGGGACAGGGACGTCTTTAGCATTGTGTTTCATCAGCTTTCCTTTGAACAACATTCAGTGTTTGGCAACTGAGGACTATTTGTTGAAGCTGTGTAGGTGGAATTCTTCCCCAATTCTTGCTTTATTGTAGAACTTCTGGAGTTTTCTTTGTATTTTGTGCTTCATAATCCGCCACACTTTTTCAATGGACTGCGGGTTGGAAAACACACATTAGACTGCTCAATAAAAGAAGTCTTTTAAGATGCACATAGATGTAGATGTGTCATAATTCAAATCCAATAGGGATAGAGGAGTGTTTATTATGTGTATTATTCGTATCTACCTGATGATAATCATATAAGAATGAACTCAGCTAATGCATAGAGTAACATCATCTCTTTTAAACACCACTACAATGTATTTCAAATGCAATGAAGGCAGTGTGCTTTAACTGCAGATTTTCAGCTTTGAGAGGATTTACATCCAAAACCAGAAAACGGTGCCAGAATTGTAACAGTTGGTGTCAATGCCTCCCAGTTTTTAACGATGGGGTCAGCTCGCTGCATGCTAGCATCACATTATTGAAGCCAAGATTCCATGTTAATCAAAACGCAGTCACGAACATGGCCATTTCCAGCGGGTCGTGAATCCACTCTGTCAAATTGATTCCAAAAGACATAAAAAATAATTGACTCCAAAAGACATAAAAAAATAATGTTTCTGATAGAAATGGATTTAAATTAAAATAAAATAAAAAGATGAGCTCTCCTCGAATGTACTTTGTAATTTACTGCGCAGATATCAGAAGTCAGAATGAAAACTCAGGAATGTACAGTGAAAACAAATCACATTTGTAATATGATATGCATTTAATACACTCACTATATACACATCTATTTTCGGAATCGCGTATCCTCACTGTTAATATACTTTAAATCTTTTAGGCCGCTGTTTCTGGCTAATGTAAGAGACTCTGCAACAACCACAAGAATAATTTCCTGTTTAGCTGTGTGTGTAGCATTATTTTGTCTAATTTTCACTCCCGACACTTTTTAAACTTCCTGCTATTTTGCCGTTTACATACTGCACACTCAATATGACATACCCTGTTTCAACTTGTACATTGCTCATGTCTCAGTGTGAAAGACTATATCAGGGGTGGCCAACCTGCGGATCGCGAGCCGCATGTGGCTCTTTGGCTGGTTCAATGCGGCTCTCGGGCTTTCACACAATTGTGGAAAATGCCTCGGCGATGGCGCTGCCATTCAAACAACGGTGCTTAATACACAGAACGTACCACGTCAGCCAATCAGCAATCCCGCTATTTGATCGACATAGAGAGCAACCAACCTCTTAGGCTCTGACTGGTTGGCCACCCCTGCACTATGTAGCCTGTTACTCGTAACGATAAGGTTAGAATTCAGTTTTTGTTTTCGCTCCGCAAATGAGAAGCGGTACAGTAAATGAAATAGATGACTCAGGTGAACGTCATTGAACTTTATACAATAGAAAATGTTGAATAACCGACTTAAGTATAGTAAGTCACATACAAATTGATTCAGTTGGCAAAATCATTCGATCCGTCGGTGTGATTTATTTCCATTGTGCCAAATCAAATCACGATTTGCAATGGTCACTTCATAAGGACTAGTCGATGGAATACAAAGGTAAGGAATTTGTGAACTATGGATAAGTCATCCCTGTAACAGACAAAATCTCTGTGTGAATCAGAAAATAAACTGTTTAATTTTGGTCAGACACTTCAGTGCAGTTTATTGCCAACAATATTTCCAGACGGTTTATTAACTCAAGAAAGAAATGCACTTAACTCTGCTGCATTTTTCTCGATTGTTTGACACATTCACAAATGTGCAAGCGTTCGATGTAATGCTTTCACGTTGATGCAATTCTTCAAAGCTAGGATGCCTTCGTAGGCTCAAACAGAAAATACAAATATACTATCTGTCTCAATTTGTTTAACTTGACTCAACATCAGTCCTCACATATTTGCTTTCTTTGGAAACTGCTTTATGGGCTTGAAGAAGTACCCTCTGGATTTGGCTCTGCTTCCATTTGTCTTGATTGACCAAAATGGAGAATGTGAAATGGACCGAATATTATGAATGGGAAAACATTCAAGTTGCTGTAGCATACCTGTCAACCTCGGCTAATAGCTGCCCTTATAAATGATTACGATTCCCCTTACCAATCAACAAAAACCCGTACAATGGCTTACCGCGCATGCACACATCATGCTTTATCAATCCGACAGTACGTAGCGATGTAAAAAATATACGATTGAGGATTACTTTTGCTGGTTTGCCGTGACAATAGTAGCGATCGACGACTGCATTGTCGTTGGCTACCAGCAGGTGAGACGATCTGGATTTGGGCCAAAATGGTCTTTGTGAAATCGGTTCACGGTTCACGGAAATCGGTTGTTTTGTTTTTTTCCCCCCGTATAAAAGTTGTAATACGCCGTACATGATTTGAAATGATAAACGTATAAATACAGGGAAAATGTACAAGTTGACAGGTATGCTGTCAACTATATTCCTCTGGACTATTTTTCTTTTAATATTTGACAACTTCTCATTCTATGATTAGGGAGTGTAATTTGAGCAAGAGAAGATTACAATTAGGACTTGTGAAGAGATGTTGGCATTGCAAGTAAAGTTGTGTACATATGTTGCGTTCAATATCTTGTATTGTAGTTCTATGTGATATGTGATTCAGATTGTCCAAGATCATTACAGGTCAATTTTTGACCTGTTGTCTACTACTGTCACGATACATTGTTGTGCGATTTGAAAATAGGATCTGACAGACGGAGGCGCTACTGCGACACAACTGCTCACCTGCACATGCTGTATTTGGTGCTGGTTGGAGCTTGATGAGAAACTGGAGGTTTTTTTTTTCTTTTTAAACCCCAGTTAAGTTCTTATCCAGATGTTCCTGCTCAATTACCGTCAAACGAAACAGCTGTGTGTAAAGGGTGTGCTGTTGCATATACATCTGTGTGAAGGTGAATATGTTTTATTATTGTGTGCAGACCCCCAGGCGATTACTGAGAAACGGGAGTTTTAGTCTCACAAAAGCAGCTACTTCAGGTCAGAACACGAATGCCACTATTATAAATACGGCCTGAATGTGCTCATGCCCCCACCCCTCCCCCCTCATCAAAAAGTGGTCGAAAGCCCTTAGCCTAGTGTAAATCCCAGAAAGAAAATCCCTCGTTACTGCAGTGCAAGCAGTTATGTTCATGGCCCTAATTTACACCCAGGAGGAACACATCCTTAAAGATCTCCTTGATGCTTTTGCCTTATGCTCGGATCAGTCTCAAGAGTGCTTTTTTCAAAGTATCACCTCTTCTCCTCCCAGCTTTTGACCACCCCATTCTCACTTTCCGTTGTTTTTCCATCCAGTTAAGGACTGGTCATTTTAACGCGAAAGATTATCCCAATAAGTCGCTGATGGTGGATTGGTACACTCCCCTCACTGGTATACAGACAGCATGGGATTGGTTCCCACTCACTGACGGTGTGGATGTGGATGTGAATGGTCGTTTGTCTCTATATGTGCTCCGCGACTGACTGGCGTCCACTTCAACGTCAGCCGGGATATAGGCTCCAGCAACTCCCGGCAGCGCTCTTCAGGATAAGCGGTGTTGAAAATGGATGGATGGATGGATGGATGGATGGATTATCCAAATTGAATGTGCTGTGCTTGGAAAACTTCCATGAAACCTACAATTGTGAATATTAAATCTAAAAAGTCCCTGTGTGTGTGTGTGTGTATATTTTTTTCAGATTCAGAAAACTTTATTTATCCCCGTGGGGCAATTAGAGTAGATTATATATATAGTGCAAAGGTCGTGGGTTCGATCCCGGCTGTGGCCTTCCTGTGAGTTTGCATTCTCCCCGTGCCTGTGTGTGTTTTCTCTCGTTTCCTCCCACATTCCAAAAACATGCATGGCAGGCTGATTGAACACGCTAAATTGTCCAGCGGTGTGAGTGTGAGCGCGAATGGTTGTTCGTCCACGTGTGCCCTGCGAACCAGTTCAGGGTGTCCCTCGCCTACTGCCCAAAGACAGCGGGGATAGGCTCCAGCACCTCCCGTGACCGTTGTAAGGAAAAAGCGGATCGAAAAATGGATGGATATATGTGTGTGTCTATATATATATATATATATATATATATATATATATATATATATATATATATATATATATATATATATATATATATATAGATATAGATAGATATAGATAGATCTCCACACAGAGTGGATGCATTTGAAGCACGCTGTATGAACAATACGCTTTCTTTCTTTGATATATGCTGCTTCAGTAGCCTCGACTGTTTTAGCAGCTGTAATGTGAGTCATTGCACCCACAAATTGGTCCAGATATTTAATACAGAAAATGGGTCAAACTGCTCAAACTGGTTAAGACCAAAAATAGTTCATGTTTAGTCGCAGTAGGCTGCTTGATGTGTTTCACAACATGTCACTTGAAGACGCGGGGGTTGTTGAGCAGACGGGGTTGTTGTGCACACGGCGTTGTCCCACAGTTATCGTTCATCGTGTAGCACTGCGAAACCGCTATTTCAAAATATAAAGTGCTGAATTGTGGGTGTGTTTGAGTGGGGGATTGGAAGAGTCTGCTGAACATACAGTTGTGGGGAAGCAAGGGGAGCGCTAAATTGTATGCATCGTGTTTTCAAATCACGGAACTTTGCAGTAACATTAGATACATCAATATGTTTGCTTGTTACTCATGTTAATTGTTTTACCTGGTCAAGAAGCATGTACTATTCTCAAAGGACGGAAAATGATGAAGATGAACCTTTAATATCACACTCTTGACCTGCTGTCTCAGTTTTCACATAATCTTTTGGAATGTTGCATGTTCTTCTCGAGCTCAGTGGTCCAAGAAGACATTGTTTTGGCGAGACTTTTTCCTCGGGGCGTCTTAGGCTCCCAAACACTCGGTCCGATGCTGGTATGTTTCCTCTTTTTGAAAATATCGTCTCCCCGGGTGTTGGGTGCAATGCTAAAGTTGTCCCTGTGGATGGCAATGACCCTGTGACTTTGAATCTCGTCATCTGCGGCTAATGTAAAAAAATTAAAAATGCCGTAGTTTATAGAAGAAGCCTGACACAAAGGCGCACAAAAGTGTTGGCCTGTTGTCTCTCTTGTTTGCAGAAACTCCAACTTCTTCGTTTTTCTTCAGAATCGTAGCTTTGACAAGCACCGAGCAGTTTGAAAAATCTAACAGAAAGCTGAAGAGAGATGACAAGCGGAAATTGTTACACGAGCTTAGATTCTATACATAAGCTCCGCAGTCGAGCGCTGGCATACAGTCAATTGCTGTGAATTGAGTGGCAAACTATGTCCTTATGTTGAGACTCTTTTAAAATCCCACACACTTTCAAGGGCTCCAGACCCCCTCCCCGAAAAAAAACCCCAAAAAAAAAATCTAGTTCTATGTTTCTCTGTGCCACAATGAGTGACATCCACAAACGAGAAACGGAAAAATCTTCCAATGCCTGCTGTGAGCGGGTTTTCTATCAGATATGCACGGTGATGTGTTGGGAGAAAGAATGTTATAATTTTGTCTAAAATGGGTCTATGATCCCCCCCGCCCATTTATGCTTGAGCAGCAGCTTGACAGAAGTCACTGGGACTGGAGCTCTTGCATACTAATCTGAACACTGACATCCATATTCATGCCATCCGTCTGTTCCCACGCTACAGAGTATTGTGTGTGTGTGTGTGTGTGTGTGTGTGTGTGTGAAATGAAGAAATAAAGAGCTCTATTCTAGGAAATAAAATAACATAATGCAAGCAAAGAACATATGGACAAAATGTGTTCTTATATGTTGTTCTGCGTAGCTTTTGTATGTGATCACATGTATGTACATGTTTACCAACACTTAAAACATACTGTGTTAGTGTGGTTAAAGGCTGTGCAACACAGTTTATAATTCCCCTCATTAGAAAACACAGCGAAGCAAATTTAGCCAAGCTGCAACGTATTGCCACCATAGACCACTCTGATCAGGAATGAACAGCCTAAAAGTCACTGCCAGTAACATAAGTCACAACTACCGGGGGGGGAAAATA
>CAAKHF010022190.1:0-10195 GCA_901007745.1 Hippocampus kuda | reverse complement strand
CAGCCCCCACCCCCAAGTCAGAAAATCAAGACGCACCAAGAAAACCGCACGTAGATCCCCGGCTATAAAACAGTCACAGCTCAGTTCAAATGGTCCGTAATTATTTTTTATCCCCACTCCTTCATTATTTTTATCCCCGCTCCTGCACGTTTGGAGTCTCGCATTGTCCCACACTGATTTGCTCACGCATCATGTTGTGTTCGGAATGAGATTTACGGCAGAGATTAGCATTCTGATTGAGCGAACCATTTAGTCACATCATGATATCACGTCAACACGGGTTCCCTTAGGTGCGCTAAACATGACAGATCACGGGGGAACAAGTATCTCGCTCGCATAACAAGTCCCATCTTATTGATGGAAATTAAAAATGGGCGCAACAAATCTTGTGAAGCAGTTGTCAACGCTCGCCCTCGGGCCGCAGATGTGTGCGAATACAGCTGTTGGAAAAGCGACGGACCTCCGTGTTGGGGATCGTTTTCAAGGAGCGCTTTAAGTAAATCCGAGCGTTCTCATGAGACTTTGGCTGAATTCTGGGCGGCAAAAGTTAAGCGGCGTTTTACGATATGGATTGTTTTCCAGCAAGATGAGCATTACTGCACCTGCGAGTGACTCACAGTGCAAATCGCTAAAAACATTCGGAGGAAAGAAAAATAAATCGTTCCCTAAAACACCCCGCTTTACTTTTTGTTTTATTCAAGTCATTGTTTTTAATATGGTGTTTTCCACCCATACATCCATTTTCTGATCCGCTTATCGCCAGCCAATCGCAGGCCGCACATAGACGAACGACCATCCGCGCTCACACTCACATCTCGGGACAATTTAGAGCGTTTCATGAACCTGCCATGTATGCTTTTGGAATGCGGGAGGAAACTAGAGTACCCGGAGAAAACCCACGCAGGCCCGAGGAGAACATGCAAACTCCACACAGGGAGGCCGGAGCCGGAATCGAACCCTACACCTCCGCGCTGTGAGGCGGACGTGCTAACCAGTCACCGTGATGCCCTCGGCCTGCATCATTACATATAATTTATAGTTTAATTCCATTTTATTGCGTAGTTAGTAAGTCTTAAGGCGTGGTCCTGTGGAGGGAAAAAAAACATGTCAGAAGAGCAAATTGATGTATTTGTGAACAATAAATGGACACGAGTGAGCCAAAAATGGGGAGAGTTGCCTGGTGTGGTTTTGTGACGCTGATGATAGGGTCCGACTTGGGAATCCAAACAACATCAGCGTCTGCATCCTAAATGGCAGCTTGGATTGGCACAGGCTGGTAATGCTGCCGTAATGGAGCGTGGGCAAATGTTCTCTGAAGTTGGACCCAAAAAAAAAAGGCCCTTTTGCTTTCTACTGGGCCTTCATTTCAATGCTTCGCATTAACGGTAATGCTGATGAGGTACCCGTGCGTGACGCTTCCAGGAAACTTACATCAACCTGACTCTTTTGACTCATTTAAACCAAACAACTCGGTTTAGAGCAGGGGTAGGCAAAGTGTGTGCTCCGGCCCATTGAGCAATATCAAGAAAACTGCTCATATTTGTGATAGTCATTGAGTCCCTTGTTTCCCTAAAATTGGTCAATTAACTCATTCACTCCCAAAGACGTTTTTAAACGTCTTTTCAGACTTGGTCCAGAATTGGCTGGTACTAAATGAGTTAAATCATATTTTTAATTCACAATACATAATTGGTCAATTGATTCATTGCAAATTTAAAAAAAAAATTGAAAAAAAATTTCCATGAACATTTAACCATTTTATAGTTTATAAAAATTTGTGAATTCTAAGATCATTCAAATGTATTATTATTGAAATAAATCTTTGTCACCACTTTCTTGATCCAGTGTTGTATTTTTTTTATTGTAAGGGAATTATGTTGAAGTGATACTGCTTTATTCTTTAATTACGGTAATTATAAATAAAATTCAAACGAATGATCGCATAATTGAAATAAACTACAGTAAAATACATATCATGCATGTGCTTATTCATTTCTTAAAATTACAATCATCATTTTTTCCAGTTGAAACCTGTCACTGTTATAGGCGGGGCATGAATTGCTCACTTGTCCCATTTCCTGGTAATATTGCTTGAAATTCTTCTAAACAAGAACAAATAAAGGTCTCCGCCCACCATTTTGGTGCCCACAGATGCCGGGTAATCAGCTCTGTGGGGTATGGCAGCATTTTGTCTTGTGCGTAGGATTTATTGGTTTGAGGCCTGGCACCCAGATGAGCACTAATCAGTGGGGTTAGCAAACAGGATTGTCTTGGCTGTAACGCTCCCAATCCGCCCCCGTGAGACCCCAAGGCTCAACGTCGTGCCTTTGGAATCAGAGTCGATGTGCACACACAAACACACACACATATACACACAAAGTAGATGTCTGTTTACAAAGATGGAAATGGAGGTACTGTATTACGTTGGAATCACCATTTGTTGATTTTGTCCAATACTCCGGTAAACATCTTGCATCCGTCCGTCCTCGCAGGGCTGGTGGTGAGAGAAGCCAGCATCGAGATCACTCGCCAGCAGGTGGAGGAGCTCTTTGGACCCGAGGACTTCTGGTGCCAGTGTGTGGCCTGGAGCTCGGCAGGGACCACCAAGAGCCGCAAAGCCCACGTCCGCATCGCTTGTGAGTACTCTCGGCTCCCCTTTGTCCCCGTTTTTCGTCCCGCTTCTTTATATTCCAGCATTTGGAAGATACGCAGGGGCCCCGATACAGTGCCGTTGGGCCAGCGTTAATGTCAGATGATGCTTCCTCCGGAGGAAATGTTTTGTAATCAAGTTGAGCGCATGTGCGAACCAAGTGTCCCTTTGAACAGAATGTTACTTTCCTTGTGTACAATAGAGCATAAACAGCGAACTGCACCATGTATACACAGAAAAGAGGCCACGCCGTATGTTTACACTCGTGTTTTCGCCATTGATGGTCTTGATTTGTTCTCTCCACCCACTCAGAAGCATCGCAAAATAGTTTCCAAAACGACAAGAGACCAAGTTTGCGCCTGTTTGGGCTTTTTCTTGAACTCCTTCAAAAACAACCTGCCAGTCAAAGCATGATAAAAGCCCATCAGAGTTGACAGTTCTAGTTCTAGTTGCAGCATCAAGGCGATCGCATCGCAACATAAAGCGAGTCACGTAACACAACAGCGCGCATTGTTGTCATCATTGCACCTGAAGGGACGGATCGGTGCACTTTCAACTCCTGTCATAAGCAGCGTTCACTCTATATGCTTTACGACTGACCCAGTTGTCGTCAGTGTCTTCCTGGTTCGATGATGGCGCTTGTTCAACGTCCGGCTCGCGTTGTCATATCAGTGTTCAAATATCCTCTCTTGAAAGTAAAGCTGTGACGATCAAATCTTTTTAGAATCAATTATCCTTTTGGCTTTTCCACTGAGTCATTAAATGGAATTTTCAAAATATAAAATACAATATTTTTTGTACATATTTGCCCACAATAATCACATCATTTAGACTCACGCTAGACTCTGCTTACCGATGTTCGCACACAGCAAGCTATGCTAAGCTAAGCTACCTTTATTGCCGTTTTCACAAATTAGTTCCCATCTCCAACTTTTCTACGACTGCCATAAAGTAGCAACCAACCGGCAATGATCCATGCCATTAATAATCGTGCCAAACCATTGATCCATCTATTCTCTGTACCGCAACTTGAGGGCGCTAATTAGACTGTGAAAAGGTCAGAAGTAGTTTGACTAATTTACCTCCTGTACAATGGTGTTTCATGTCACCTGGGTCTGTCCAGGGGTGGGGTGGCCTTTGGGAAGTCTGGGAAAATATATTTTCCCGAACGGCCGGTGTATATCCGGGCCGAGCCTGGGCACCACGTACGCCACAATAAACAGCTTGAAACATTTTATAAGTTGGGCACTCACATCTCAAGGCACTCCTGTATTTCTTAGTTAACCTAGTTTGGGTTTTGCGCCACCTTGTGCGATTGAAGCGCTTAAACCTATTCATTGGGGTTGCGCGATGTGCTAGGAGTGTACGACTCCTATCAATCGATGTAAAGAGAGGGAGGCATGTACGAGCTGGGCTCTCCACTCCATTATATTCCGACCAAAGTGCTACATCCCGAGTTGATGCAAAGAGAAAGGAGGTCACGTCGACTGACTTGGCTCGAATTCGGCTATCGCTTGGACCGAAAGCGGACTGGCAGCAGCTCTGTGCCGCGCGTCTACTCCCTGCCTACACTCCACCGCTGTTTCCACCGCTGTTATTCCAGAACGGAGAGTCAGATCCATGCCTGTCGGTCCCCCACTGAGCCGTCCCCTGCTGCTCCGCCTCCTATAATCACCCATGATGAGCAGCCTGCCAGCGCTAACCTATCCCTCAAATCACAACGGACCCCCTCTTCCCCTCCCATTAGCTCCCACTGAATGGATTAGCTCCTCGACTGGGCTCACTCCCCGCATGGGCATCTTTTCACAGCCAGACTCGATCCCGTCAGTATAATGGGAAAAATTGGCTTGTTTTGCTCTCCTTCTCCCACCATGTGAACATATACACTTAAATCAGATTGTGAGTCACAGTTGGCGCGGGCGAGGTGTCGTGCTGGAGAAGTGCCTTTTTTCGACGCACAAAATTAAAAGCGTTTTTAACGTGCGCGCGTTCGCTGGAGGACAAAACAAATGCACAAAGTCCTTGGGATAGCCCGCCCCCATTCGAAGAGATTACTTACAAGAGAGCCGCAACGAGTGCGTTTTCACACGGCGCAGATGAAACAAAATGAATCAAATCGATGCCTTTGAAAAGACGAAAAGAGAACAAATTGATTGTGTGGAATTGTTTGTGTTTTATGACCAAAACAAAACGTTTCACGGTTCCCAAGAGTATCGCCGAATTGCTCGGAGAGGACGAAAAACATTAGAAATACCCAAAAATGCTCCCTACGGGACCATATGGGGTAATGACTGAACCAGTCCAACAGCTTTTTCGTGGCTCACTCGAGTGTTGTGCGAGAGCAAATAACAAAGATGCCGAATTCCAAATAACCTCTTTTGTATGGGACTCATTCGGATGATGGTAAAGCTGCCGTCAGCAATTAGCGGGAACTCGTACCCGTGTTCCATTGTGAACGCACAAAATTATAGGCAAACATTGGACACGACTGCGGCCATATTAGATGTCGTAGGCAAATAAGCTTAGCGATTTAGCGACACATATCTGTCAAGTATAATCGCCTCCAACTGCGGGTTTTTTGAGCAAATTCAGTCATTCTTTCATGTGCCACGAATGACAGCCCAAACACCGCTAGTGGTATTTGTACCACACACTCATTGGGTTAGGGGATTTTGGTCTATTATTGAATTTTTCTTATGCTTTTTTTTTTCTATTTGTATCACTAGTTCCTAGCCTGATGGAAACAGCCCAAAAAAATATGACCTCATATTGCAGTTTTTATTTTTCTGAAGTGTATCACGTTGCAGCGAAACACTTGATCTTCCCTCTCCCCCTGTCATATTTCAACTCACAGAAGCAGATGGCAGAAAACCAACTTTTCACTTAAAATCACAAAACGCCATTGATGCAAATTTTTGGATTCACCTTTTTTCCTCACTCTTATTTCCTCTTTTCACGCCCACGCTTCTACTTACCTTTCTCGCCCTTTCTTTTTCTCCCCGTTCCTCTCCATTAGCCACAGTATAGTTTTAAATACGCGCCGTCAGTCAGACGATCCCTTCAGATTTCATGGCAGACTTTTATGGAAATGACTGCCACGTCAACCGTTTTAGCAGTTATTTTACTTTTACATTCGTATATCATTGTATTCCACAATTACTATTTGAATGCGCATATCATAGTTTAATAAACGGTTCGTAAAGATTGAATATAAATATATTCCACTAATACAACGGAACTGTATTGACGCAGTGTACCACTAGAGGGAGCCCACCGACCAATCTATACTCCTGGTGAAGTTACTAATGCATTCCAAATATTAACATAAAATGTGATTTTCTTCATTGTAGACCTGAGGAAGACTTTTGACCAAGAACCGCTCGGCAAGGAAGTGTCACTGGAACAGGAAGTGTTGCTTCAATGCCGCCCACCCGAAGGCATCCCGATGGCCGAGGTAAGCTATGAGTGAAAACATTGTTAGCGGGTTACTTTTTTTTTGCTCTCTTCTGTCTGCATGTTACGGAAATTCTTTTTCCATCGCCTCTTTCTGGGCAATTTCATCTGTTTGGCTAACACAGCTAATAAAATTTGAGAAGGGTGGGGGTGAAGAACGAGAGAAGAATTTGAGAATCAAACCAGCTGTGTCCCCCCCCCCCCCCTCCCTGTGTTACTTCCTCCCAGTCAAGAGGAGAACATTATAAACGTGCATTTGAAAAGGCTCACTTGAGATTGCAGGACCATAAATACAGGATGAAAGACTAGATTGATGTGGGGCGGTCGGGGGGGCCGCTCTGGCGAATGTGTGCGCGCGTTTGTGTTTTGTGGTTGGGGGGGGTGTCGGAATGAACCCTGTCAAGGCTTGTGATTGACCTGGAAACGGCGAGTTAACCGAGTGGAACTGCACAACATTTATCCGCACTCAAAGTGCTGACAGGCTAAATGGCCCCAAAGTTTCAGGCACTACTCAACAGACTGTCCTTAAACAATCCATACAAGCTCGAGTTGCCTGCAGCAGCCATAAAGTGTCTGCGGCGTCTTCCAAGTTCTTCCCGTCAGCTGCGGATTTGCTTGGTGCGGCGATTAAGGGCACAGCGGGGTGCTACGCTAACTCAAAATGGATGACAATGATTGGTCAGCAAAGAAGATGGATTCGTAGTCGTCTTCATTTTTCAGTCTTTGAAGAAGAAATCCATCCATTTATCGTGTCTTGTCTTCTTTTGGGTCACCGGGGAGCTGGAGACGATCCCAATTGACTTTTGGTGAGAGGCTAATGGCGTTTGGCATTACTGTATATGGTGTTAGCTTTAAGCTAGCAGACTTTCATTGAATGAAATCATGCGGCTTGGTTGAAGATTTTTGTGCTTGAATATATATTCGAAGTAAAGCAGTTCGGCGCCGGCATATTCACATTTTTTGGTGATTTTTTTTTTTTTTTTTTTTTTTTGTGCATTGCCAGTCAGGTTTGGCATATACAGAAGCATGCTTTCAGATTCTTTAATTACTCCCTCTTACCTCATGCTTGAAAAAGACAAAGGTTCCATTGCATCATGTATTTTTCCACCCGTGAACTCAAACACAGCTGGACACAAGAGAACATTGTTTTGAGCGGAGGAAAAAAAAAAACAGATGTGCAGCATCTTAGGTTTCATCTGGATCTAGAGAAATACGTTACAGACGCTGCGATGGAAAGATCTGTCATATTTCACCCTCCGACGAAGGAAAACATGGCACGGGGAAGATGAGACGTCTAGAGCTGGTGTGGTTGCTTGGCTGGCTGCACGGCCGACTGCGGTTTAAAACACTCGATACAATTTTCTTATTAAATTGTGCTGACTACATGCGATTAACTTTGTTGGACAGTCAAGCGGCAGACTCGCAATCATGAGGAGTACAAGAAATCAGTTCTTCTTGCAAGATGAAGTCGGGCTTTTTGACTTTGCGAACTACTAAAGCGTCTTGGACTCAGCTTTGCCCAAATTAAGTCTTTTCCTTGGAACTAAAACTTTATCACCGAAAGGGTTCTGACACTTTTTAACACAGAACAATGAAAGCTGAAAAGTCTTTTGCGGTGCTCAGACCCAAAGCGAGTTGAGGATTTCTGTCCAACCAACTTGGCCCAATGGACAAACTGCGACCCCTGGTGGCTTTCGGTGGGAATATTTCAATGTGACACATTTAATGTTCTGTATTATTATTGTATTGAACCACATGGCAGGATTTTCAAGGAAAGAATCAATTGGCCAGATTGCTAAATACAGCGTTATGCCTCAAAGTAACTGGAGCAAGACTCATCCTGAAACTGGCACCCCACTGGGTTTGACCTCAGATCCACATCACCATCTTTGAACTGGACTCCAGGGATGATTACTGCTGTTGAACGGTACGGAGGAGGAGGAACAAGAGTGCGGGTGATTTGGCCGAAGACTGTTGTGTGCTCTTTCTCTGTATTGTGGCACTTAGATGGTCCAAAGATGAGGATGCAGAACCTTTCCTTTGAGATCCTCGGCGAGACTCTTTCATTCTTACGATCCTCCTCGCGAGAAGCCCTCAAATCCTTTCATACGCGATAATGCGATGTGGCCTCATAAAACAGAATCTGCTCGGTGGCAGAATGGAATTTTTTTTGTTCCTTTTCTTGCAGTGCGTCCGCGGTCTCCTCACTTCAGAGCTGAAAGAAAGACCAGGGTTCAGAGGTGAATGCGGCGCTCGGAGCTGCCAATGCGCCTTCGTTTCTATGGGAGTCGGACGTTAATTTAAGCATCTCCTCAGTCAGCCGGGGTCCTGCAGCGTTATCATGGGGTAGCTAGCCATTGATGCGCCGCAGGGGTGGTGGGTTGGGGTTGGGTAAAGGGGGGCCCTGCTGCCATGAGTAAGTCTACTGGAATTGCCGAGAAAAAAAGGAATTTGTCAACCAAGAACAAAGTCTCTCTACAGTCGCGTGAATTAAAACTGACACAGACTTTTAGGCTCAATGGAACAAAATCCCTCCTATGGGGTGGGGGGTCTGAACTCACCTATGAGGAACTCAGTACACCAGAAAATATTCATTACAGCAGGGAATCTTAAGCTTTGTGGGTCTAGGCACTCCTTACAGGTGAGAATTGTTCCAGAGGACCCCGTTGTAATCCTAATTCACAACCAAATGCATGCCAAAAAGCCACGAGATTTCTCTTTAAACCTAAATAGTCACTCAAATATGCAAAAAAGGCACTTTAGCCAATTCTTTTGAATTGGTTGCTAGCTGCCGTGCACTGCTTGCACTAATAACGGAGCCGCAAGGCTTCGGACTTGTCGTCTCTTCCCAAATAAGACTTGTTGCAGACCTGACGAAGCCTGCTCGGGTGAGAGGCGGAACAGCTTCTCAGGCAACCAGAACAGTGCAGTTGCAATCGATTCAACACACTGAGAACTTTGGAGACTTTAGTCCGTCGTATTTTTCGGGCTTGGCCTGTCAGCCAAACGTTTCCACATCTCACTCTGTGCCTCTTTTTTTTTCTTCACGACGCATACATGAGCGTGTAAGCTCGTGGTCATTTCCACTGACTGCCACAAGAAGTTGAAATTGTAATCAAGTCAATCCTTTTGACTGATACCAATCAAATCAAAACGTCTGGATCGGCCCCGGATTACGATATCCTCGGTTGCTGTATTTAACGATTAAAATCCACATTGTGAGTGTGGACGTAGCCTTTCGTGTCGTCACCGTGGCTGTAAAGCTCGACAGGGGTCGAGGGTTGAGCTCGCATCCAACCATGTTGTGCTTACCAGGCCAGTTTCACTTGATAGCTGAAGTATGTTCCCGAAGCGTCGATTGCCACGACTGCCAAGAAGAGCACGGCTTGAGGAGCTTGTAAAAGGTGACGTGTGTGTGTGTGTTCATTAAAGTGACCCCAGGAGAGCAGGGGTGTCAGGAGGCCACTTGCAAGCCTCCCTGGCAGTCGAGATTGACCTCCAGGCTCTCACTTGTCAATCACGCCGAGCGTTGTTGGCAAATCGCTGTGGTTGACTCTTCAAGTCCTCCGTAAGTCACGACTCTGCCTTTAGAAACAGGTTTGGAACAGAAGGAGGCAACGGTGCTGCCAAAAGCAAGCGAATTATTGTTTGTTTCCAAATAAAGCGGAGAAAAATGCTTCTTTTTCTCCCAGCAATCTGGAACTGTTGGGAAGGTGAATTGCTCTGAGCCAGGTGGTTGCCTTTTTTTTTTCTTTTGATTTAACATGAAAATGAGGTTTTAATGAGCGAATTCCCTTTTTATTTTTTTTAAGCCAAACACTTTCATAATCAGCCCAAAATGTGTTGGAGGGTGATGTTGAACTTGAGTCGGTGTACTTATTTATATCTTCGCCGCTCCACAAATGACATCCACGCTTTAATGTGACTCTTCAAGCCAGCCCCACAGAAAAAAAAAAAAAAAAAAAAAAAAAAAAAAAAAATAAAAAAAAAAAAAAAAAAAAAAAAAAAAAAAAAAAAAAAAAAAAAAAAAAAAAAAAAAAAAAAAAAAAAAAAAAAAAAAAAAAAAAAAAAAAAAAAAAAAAAAAAAAAAAA
>CAAKHF010022189.1:0-14303 GCA_901007745.1 Hippocampus kuda | reverse complement strand
CCACCTTTAGTTTTGCAACTTTGTTCTTTTGCACATTATAACTGGTAGCACCTCAGCATTCACGCATGATTTCTTGAACTGAATGAGTGAATGAAATATTACACTAAACAAATGTGAATGTGAATAGTACGGGGACTATTGTATTATATTGCACTTAATTGAACTTATTGACCTTATCCATATTTGTATTTATATTGCACTTAATTGAACTTATTGACCTTATCCATATTTGTATTTATATTGCACTTAATTGAACTGTGTTTTCTTTTCTCTTAAACTTTTCTCTTCTTTCTACCCACAATCTTGCTGCTGAAGGCTGTAAATTTCCCCAGTGTGGGACAAATAATGGATATCTTATCTTATCTTATCTTATCTTAAATGCGGCTAAGTACAGTTGAAGATGATGATGTCATTATCAGTCTAGTTAAAAGGCCTTATTTCAAAGGGGCAGCAAATATGCAAAATAAACTTTGATGCACTCGTCATTTAGAAGGCACATGAGACAAACCACTCAGACCAACACTCACATTAACACCAAAGGACAACTTAGAGAAAACCTACACACAAACAAACACAAGGAAGCTGCAGCCAAAATTTGAACGCAGAACCTCAGAACCGTGAGGCAGATGTGCTAACCACTAGGTCATGGAAGGCTGTCCTCCTGCATATTGTTGAAAAGACTTTAAATGAACTTTCTAGCTATTCATTGTTTTTTTGATCAATCATTCCGTGTCTTTGAAATCATTTGAAATCTCTTCAATCCACTTCTTAAAACTACACACACAGAAAATAAAGACTCCTTGTTGACCTCCTCAGTAAAGGACTCAGAGCAACTAGAGTCACTGCGTTCTTGTTCCTGACTTTGAAACACAATGGTGTGCCTTGTTCAAACGCGAAGTAACGGAAAATGTTCCATTTCTGTGCACCTTTGTCTGGGGCTTGACTTTGGAGAAACTTCTGATTACACTCGAGGGGTGGCGACTAAGCCAGTGGATGATGGGTGGCTGTATTTGGAGGGAGAGCAGCATGCTGCGTAATGTGTAAACAGACAGCGCCCCAGGCTGCTGTGTGCTGTGAGATAACATGAAATGGGGGGGGGGTTCCCTTGGAAAAGTAAGTGCCGGCTCACTATGGGACAAGTGCAGTACTGCAGGTGTACACTGCCTAATATGAGCTCAGATGTTAAACATTGTAGCTCCAGAGCATTAAATCCAGGTCATTCTTATTATAACGTCTTTTTTCTTTTAATCTCCTTAAAAAAAATAGATTTGGTCTTCACTTTATGTGCTTTTCATTTGATGGGCTGCAAAAAAAGTCAAATTGCTGATGCAAAAAATATTCCAGATTCATGATTGACATTTTCAATGTACAGTATACATCAACTTATGCTTACTCCTATGTATTTTTTTTCAAGCATTAAATCTCAGGAAGGCATAATAATCACTACGCCTGAAACAGACAATTCTGAGCACAAGATTGTCATGTTCCTGGAAGAAAACTGAATCAATACCGTGCTAAAAACGCCCTATTTTTTGTGCCAAGCACAGGTCGAGTGCAAAGTGCAGTTTAACTGTGTGCATGGGTGTAGGTAGATTTCTTTTGTCAATTGCAGTTTTTTTTTTTCACTTCAACTGTAAATCTTCTCAGTCTCCGGTGATCTTCCTCATCGAAGGAGAAATCACAGACATTGATTCGTGGTGATGCATCCAACTCCGATTCCAGGTGGTGAGCTTGCCTACGTTCATGTTTAATTGTTGAGAAATGCGGTCAGCATCTAAGTACTGTACCAGCTGCACAGCTGAGTCTGTACAGGACACAGCAGTTACTGTTCTGTGAAAAGAACAATATCACTGGAGACTGCACTAAT
Organism: Hippocampus kuda; assembly: GCA_901007745.1. NCBI lineage: Eukaryota > Metazoa > Chordata > Actinopteri > Syngnathiformes > Syngnathidae > Hippocampus > Hippocampus kuda. The sequence continues at coordinate 12,436 of CAAKHF010022189.1, read as the reverse complement.
AGAAACAACAATTTGTGAGGACATGCAACACAGAGAGACTTTGGGAATGAGGCATGATCCCTTGATTCACATTTAATCCATTAATTTTCTAGCCGGTCTCCATTTGGTTGAATAGACTTTTCACATAAATGCAGCATGGTTCGAAAAATGTTGCATTTATACAATTGATTCTATATAACCCTCATATAATAGTTGTTGTATTGTAAAGACAAGAAAGGAGACATTTTTGCTCTCTCTCTCTCTCTCTCTCTCTCTTTCTCTCTCTCTCTGATATTGTATTATCACTTTGCTGGGAGACAAAGCAAGCTGTCTCTGGTCGGGGGGGTGAGGGAGGTTAGTCGCATGAGACAGATGATAACTGCCTGCTCATGTCATTTGCGTATATAACCTAATTTAAGGAGGATTTTTGAAAATTAAATTGCATCTGTCATATATTTGTCCTGTGCCTTGTTTACATAACAGTTTCCCTCAACAACCTTTATGGAATTTAAAAAAAAACAAAAAAACATGATGGTCAATTTTACCCTGCTCACCTCGTTTTATGAACCACACTGACAGAACTGTGACCAAAACAAAACAAAACAAAACAAAAAAACAGTGATGAGGTTATCTTTGTCCCATCTGTTTAAATTTGAAAGAAAAATGCCTCTGGTCTCCTTTTCTGACATGCCCAATTCAGGAATAGCCCTTCTATCCATTTATGTTTGACCTAATTACCATAAGGACTTCGACACCAACTAATCCTCGGATCTCTCCACGCACCACCAACTGGCTGCTTGAAAACGCCTTAAATCAACTAAGGATGACATCATCAAATCTACCCATCAAGTCATCAGTAGTATGAAAGATGAATCGAATCAGCACTGTAATAAATTGAAAGTCTAATGCATGTACTTTGATACATTTTTTTTTTAATCCTGTAAGTGGACATAAAGTTACACCCACTGGTCACAGCACTGGGAACAGTAAACATCAAATGTAAGCCACCACAAATGCCCTTTACAAATAAAATGTACAATGTTGGGTCATGTAACTGTATAAAGTATTAAACACAGAGTGTATGCCTCTGCAATGTGCATGGGTGCACTGAGAAAAGAAGAAGACCCTGCGGCTCCATCTCTATTGCTCGTGCACTTCCTTTATTCCTTTTTACTGGTTGGCTCCTCCTGTTCATCCTCTTCTCACTCAGTTGAGAAGACAGCAGAAACATGGAAGGAAAAAGGAGCCACTGCCCCCTCCCTTCCTCCTCCCTCGTCACTAATGTACATCCTTGTGAGCTCCAAAACGATTTGAGGGCAGAAAAAATTAAGAATCACCCCCAATGTGACAGGATCCATTTACCCTTAAATGCCCTTGTCGTTCTTGAAATCTCAAACAAAAAAAGGGGGCATCAACAGCGATTTACACCAACCTTGCATGCAGCAGGAATTGCGTTTATAACAAAGAGCACCGGCGTAAAGCTGACTCAGAATCGCATAGTGCATCTAAACCTGCATTATAGCAACATTTAGTGCGTAAAACTCCATTTTAAGCGTGCCAAATTGACGCTACACACGTTTTCCCTCAAAATACCGTAAACGTAGCGACAATCCGCTGTATCGAAAAATGATTAAGACGACGACGAAGGGCGAGCAGGCGGCTCAGATCGCTGCTTTTAGAGGGGAGGGTGAGACCAAAGCGCTCCCAATGACATCCTGTTCCCACACCCGCGGGCCCAACCACACCGCCACGGCAACTCACTGTGATGCGAGGGATGTTCTTCTTGCCCTGGTAGCCAGACATCTTCAGCGCCTTGCTTTCGCCGGGGACCGCTACGTGCGCCGACCGAATGAAGGGGAGGGAAAGACTCAGAGGATGTGATGTGAGAAAAGCAGGAGCACGGTCGTTCTTCAGGAAGCTCCCCAAGTGACCCCACCCCCCAAAAAATGTGACAGACGGCAAGAAATATGCGAGAGTGAAAGTCAGGATGGAGTCCTTGGCAGCCTCCCGGTCTCCGCCGATGCACCGAGCCTTTTCCAGCCAGACAAGAGGGGAGGGGCCGAGGCGAGCCTGGTCCCCGTAAAAAAAAAAAAAAAAAAGGAACACCGCTGCGCATGCGCAAAGCCTCGCCCTGTTCCATTGACAGAATGCCGTTACAGTAATTGCTCTCCTAGGATTAGACAGTGGTGAGAGATAACTATGTACAAGTATTTTTTTCAGATGTTTTGCTTGAGTATTTATTTTTTATCTCCACATTTATTTTGTTGTATTCTATACTTACAGATATTTGTACTTTCTACTTTCGCCAAATTTAGCGCATTATCTTGCAACCTCTGCAAATGACAACACGATATATAAAAAAAAAGGGAAATAGAGAGAAGTAAAGAAAACAGCAATTGATACTTCAACTGACTAAGATATTGGCTTAAGTAGCAACATGGAAGAACGTAAACCGGAAGTGAAAACAACAATGGCAAGGGATGCAGAGGAGCAAGATACTCTCTATCCATGGCCTGAAATGAATGGGGGAGTTTGCAGTAAAACTGCTAGCAAGTTTTGAATGTAGCCTCACAGACAGACAGAGAGAGAGAGAGAGAGACAGAGAGAGAGAGAGCCTTTCCAGCAGCTCCTATATTTTGTTGTTCTACTTCTTCCTTTCATAACTTTGCTGCTGTGAATTGGGAATTTCTCAATTGCGAGACTAATAAAGGTTTTCATAATAACACACATGCACATTCACACACCATGTACGTATGTGCAGCTCCTTCTCAAAAGATGACAAAAAACATGCTCAAGTGCTGTATTCTGATTCTATACATAGTCATTTTCTTTTATCTGGATCTAAGCATTTGGTGTGCATAATCAAATGAGAGCCAATGCAAGAACTCCATCAAATACTTGATGAGGATCGTAATGCTGACGTTTTCAATGCTGCAGAGGTATTTATTTAACAATATGTTTATGGTTGCAAATCAATCTTCACTGCATCACACTGAAAGATTTTTTTTAAAAAATATATTTTAGCTGCTTTATCCGGCTACAACTCTGCATTAGAGTGAGTGTCGATAAATGAACTGATCATCATGTCAATGGTTGAGATCCAGTCATACCTAGCTAGTGTGTCCCAAAGGCTTCCAGTCAATATGCAACATGAAACCCAAGCTCAACACCACGTCTAAAAGCTTTTAACGGCATCCTGAGTGCTTAAAAACAACATAAGGGATGCATCAACATCATTGGTGCTACAAAACGAATTAGCAGGAGCAGCATTAAAAAAAAAAGTTGATTGCCTTTCCTGCTAATGTGCCACATCCTCATACACCCTCATCCCATGCACCTCAGAGAAATTAAGTCTGAAATAACATACGTTGCAAGCATGCGTGGGCTGTTGTTTTACATAAATGCACTGTAATGCTAGCTAATTAAACAAGGATGTCCTCGGCCACGCCCTCAAGTAGCTCTGCATGCGGTTGCGTCACAATTTAGGCTTGCTGGGAAATTGAGTCAGTGAGTTGTCTGGTGGCCAGTGAACACAAGAGATGTTCAATATAATCGTCTATGCTTATGATGCATGTGTGGTTTTAGAACATATTCAGCGCAGAGCGGGATTGAGGGAAAACTTTATTGGGATTAAAAAATATATATTACCTTTCCATCATCCAGATTCTGCAAAGCCTCCTTGCCAGTGCTCTCCCTGATCTCCACCTTCTTGGGCTGGGAAATGTCGCTCTGCCGGTCAATGACTCGACTGTCTCGCTTTCCTCTGCACGCAGACAGCGCATCGAAGTCCAAAGTCTTGCTGTCTAAGGAGCCTTCCACTGGGCAGAACATGCCACAGAACTGCTGCCTCGGTCTGGCGGGGCTGTCGGAGCCCATGTTCTTAAAAAATCCGCTTGCTGCCACTTCCCCGGTGGTCGACATGCCTTACAGACGGTGTTGCAGCTGTACAGGAGGCAAAAATATAGATATTCAAAAAAAATCTCCTTTATCTCAGCTCCGCTCTCCTGCACGGCCACCGCCTTGAGATGACTTCAATTGCAGGTAGGTGGTGGCAGCGTGACTAAAGCGGACAAATGAAAAGGACAATACAACATGAAAGCAGACCCACCCTGGTGAAAATGCCTTCAAGTCACGAAACAAACCCGAGAAAATGTTAACGTGATAACACTTTTGTTTCTAAGCTACGAGCATGCGACCACAATGTGACAAGACCGTCGATGTGAGGGACACACCGGAACCTAAGCCTGTCAAAATAAAAGCGCAAGAGGGTAAGCTGGAGCCGGTGTTGAAGATATCAAGACGCGGGAGAGTACCAAGAGTACAATTGTTCCTTCTTACTTGGAAACATCCAACACTGACAAAGCGATGGATATGTCACAACTGAATGCTCAAACAAATGAAAGCATTGTCATGTAAGGACGTAGCACGTGTATGAAGATCGTTTCCGGTCAAAGTTAGAGGCCAATATCAAACCTTGTAGACGAGTTTCCTGAAGTCACACCCAGTCCAACAAAAGAAGGACGCTGTCCTTTCAGCACTTCTTTTTATCGCTATTTCTAGCTAGCTAGCTATCTACTCCTTGTTCGTTCTTTGTAGCAGGTGTTCTCAAACTTTTTCAGTCCCGGTACATAACTACAAGTGTACGTGTACCATGTGGGAAAAAAAAGAAAATCATTTTGTCGAGGTACAACGTGGGAACTTTGCAAAATACAACCTATTTCTTATAATGTTAAAGTCGTAACATTATGCTTTGAAGACATTTACCAAGGGAAGACAGTTTAGTCTCATTATATTAAACCATTCATTCCTGTAAAAAATGCTGTCATTTAAAAACAGGACTATGTTCTCATACTCCCATTGCTCCTGAAAAACAAATAGGATCTTTCATACCTTAAATTCATGCATAGGGGGTCAGGTTTATGTTTATTTATTTATATGAGTTAGGGAGGAATATATATTTTTAAGTCCCAAACGTAGATATGCATTTTTAGCAGTTTTCTCTGAGTACCTCAGGCCAGGGCTCGCGGACATCTAGGGTTCAGGGAAGCCGGGTTTGGGAACCACTGCATTGCAGTCTTGTCTGAAATATATTTCTACCTTTTGGAATGTAAAACCTTCAATATAGAGGTCCCACCTGCTCTTTGATGTTTTTTTTCCTTCTTAACACAGATACGATAAATTTGTGCAAAGTTCTAAAGTGCACATACCAATGACCGGGCCAGATTTACAATGTTTTTACCCCTTTTCTGATCAAAGTTGTCAAAAATTTGCCAACGTGTGTTGCGTGTGGGTGAGTATGTTTAATTCCTTCATATTGAATGCCCTATTGTTTGGCAAAAAAAATCCTGTCATGGTCCCAGTGTAACCTTGGCTGCAGCTTCACCCAAACAAATCTTGACTCGTATTAAAAACAGACAAAACATGGACTGCAGAAGTGACTGTGGAATACATTTCAGTACGTCAACACAGTTTCCATAACAACGTGATAGGCACCGAATGGTTCAGTTGCCACTCTACTATCTCTCCAAAGGGCTGGGAGGGCACCCATGTGTGTGTGTGCACGTGGGTGGGTGGTGATCAGAACAAGAAGAGAAAGTGTGAAGGTCTTGCAGTGGGTTGGGAAATATGACAATAATGGTGGACACGACAATGCTTTGAACACAAACACAGATCTGTGTGAAACACATAAAAGGAGGCTGAGAGCAGAGACGCAGGGGTGTGTAGAATAATTAGTGAGGAAAATTGGCAGCATGGCTGATAAACAGTTGGACAGGGCGGAGGGGTAGGAAGGGCTTGGTCCTGGCATACATGAACAGACATACAACAAGTAGTAAGAGCAGCCGATCCTATAGGTGCTTTTTAAAATGTTATTAATTTTTTTATATGGGACCTGTTGGGCTACGTTTACACTGCAGTTCATCACACTGAAAAAACAAGTGTGTTGTTTTGTTGGGGGGGGGGGGGGGAAATCAAAACATTATAACCAAACAGTCAGCTAATGGCAATCAATGCCTTTCAAGGATACGCTGTTTTTGTGTCTGCTTTAGTATGGGCCGCATTAATAATGGCTGCCTTTGACTGACCTCTGCCACGTGTTTGTTTTCCACATTATTTTGTGGTCTGGAGTTAGCCACATGGAACATGTCGATTGCCCTCTTTTGCAGATTCAGAAGGGAACAGTCAGTATTAAAGTGCCAGATTCAAGTGATAAATTGTGGCAAAATGTGCGGATGTACCTAATCGTAATGGCAGGCCACTATATCACTGGTTTGAGCCATAGACATTTCACATCTCAAGTGCTCTATCAATAGAGTTGATTCATTGAAGATTTTAGAATATTTGAGTGGTTCCATTTGCTGTCATTCTACTGAACCAAATTACTAGAATAGGTTGCCAGGATATATAGTCAGTGTTTATATAGTGCTGTCAAGTGATTTAAATAAAGCGTACAATTTTCCAAAACAAATCACAATGAATCTAATTTTTCTACTGGTGAGTGCATGACAAACGTTGACCTCAAATTTGCATTCTGAATCCGGCGCGTTGATAAACAGTCTCAGCATTTTATGACAGTGTCTGACACATACCCATTCTACTATTGGTACAGCATGTAAACTAGAACTGAAGAGGAGAGGAAGCAGAGATTTTCATGCTGCCGGTAGAGTGGGAGAGGGATGTGAGTGAAAACGACATTCTCATTAGATTTTGTAATGAATCTGTATTGTGTTTGAATATGTTTTGTAATTGTGGTGCAGCTCGGTGAAGATGAGATGCTGCAATTCAAGGGGTTTTCCTCGGGACCGAAGAAATAAATAAAAGATTCTCCTCACCAAAGCAAGGGACATGACTGGCCACCACCCACGGTAACCCATGGTGACACCATCAGCTGCAGTGGGTGGAGTTATGGGTATTGCTGTGTTGGGATTGGTCAAGAACAAGTGTGCTGACAATGGAGGAGGAGACAGAATGTGCGTGATACCTATAAATCAATCAGGCACGGGATTAGCTAATTGAAACAGCTCTGCAACATTGCTACATGAATTAGGACTGGGTCGACTCATAGCTACTGCAATGCGTGTATCATATTAAATTTTATTCAAAGCGACCATTTATGACAATGAGCCAAAATAACTGAGACAATCCGGCATGACAGCGATTGGCTGGCAACCGGTTCAGGGTGTCCCCCGCCTACTGCCCGAAGACGGCTGGGATAGGCTCCAGGACCCCCCGCGACCCTAGTGAGGATTAAGCGGCTAGGAAAATGGATGGATGGATGGATCCGGCATGATGAAATTTATCATTCAGTTCCCCATATAGAATTGCGTATTTTTTGTCTAAACTATACATTTTGTGAAAAAGATTAAACTGTAAAGCACTTTTTTTTTCGTTTTTATAAATTTAAGGTGTGGTATAAGTTAGTTATTATAAGAACCTCTGGTGAGGAGTAACCTGGCAGCATTGCGGAATACTCACCACTGGAGAGCAGTGTTCATGAGAGTTAATGAGAAAGGCATATTTTTCAAGGGAGGGCTTGGGTGGTAACTGAACAGTCAAAGCATCTGTTGAGAAGAAAATGTGAGCCATACGGAGTCACACAACTAACAGAGGGCATGTTCAATGCAAGGCTGACGTTAAACAAGGTCATTTATGGGCTGATTGGGAGGTCAAAACAGTCCCTGCACAGTCAGTCCCCCCACCCTCTCAAACTGGTCAAACCATGCTTCTGATTTGACCATAGAACTCATAATTCTGAACAAGTTATGAAACATTGGACATACTGTAGGTCTCAGCTTATGCCGAAGCAGGCATGCACAAAGCTGTGGATTTGAATGGGGTCCAAAGCAACAGTTGTGGACTCTGACAGCTGCCAAAGGGTGACCCACTTTGCTGAACACAAGAGGAGTGCGCAAACACAAGATCTCACGATAAGTTTTAAAGTGGTCCTTAACGAGCAATCAATGTTCCAAATATCCACTCTCTGCTGACACGTGTTTTAACATCAGATTCCATCAATTTTTTAGTCTGTTAAAATTCATATTCTGATTGGTCATATGTTTTGTAATGCATACACGTCACTTCCTGCAAGTTGTCAACTAGAATTCGATTAAAAATAGGTTTTCACTACTCATTGAGTGCTTCCAAACCTACTGGAAGTTTTAAGACATGTTGGGTTTAGTTACTATTGCCACCGCTAGTTTTAGAAGCGACGTGTTAGTAGCCGACCAGCATGCCACACCACTAAGACACTGTATAATTTCCATTACACAACACAGTACACTTAATGGCGAGTGAGGTTTTGGTTTTCGAGGAAGAGGACTTTCACACATACACACGTGTAGTATGTATATATCAAGTTCAAGTCAACTTTATTGTCAAATGTGCTCTATGTGCAACAAACACCACAGATGAAATTTCTTTCCTCTCAACCATAGGAGAGAGGAACCGCTGCGGGTGCCCGCGCCACCATCAACAGAATAGTTAACTAAAATGACAAAATACAAGATATAAGACACAGACTGTCGTGCAATCTTAACCACGTTTTCTGCATAAACGTTGTTGTTTGAAGCAGTTCTAGATGAAAGAGGAGAGAATCAAAGTGTCCTTTTCACCAGTGGATCAGAGACGTCATGCTAAAAATGTGCACACGCCTACTACAAGCTAAGTTAGAAAGCAAACAAGAAACTGCAGCTTCCATTGACGAAAAAGAGATTGGCTCACATCTCCTGTCTCATATAAATCCGCTTCAATTCCAAGCTGCAACTCCCAGTTCCACATACGCATCTGCACTCGGCGCTGTCGCGCCTCTTCTCATCGTCGGCTCCACAAGTCATCCATCCAGCCGCAGACTGTCCAACAGCGCCGACATTTCCGCTTAACAAAACAGACTGTGAGAAATGCTGCCCATTACAGGCGCAAAAACACAAGCCCCGGCCGGGGCTGTCCAGCTCCAACAGTCAAATGGCACCGACATTCCTCCCAATCAAAATCAATGCTGGTACACGTGTGCTGCCAAGAAGGCGCAACCACCAAGCTCAGATTCTTCTCTTTTGACGAACGTCATAGCCAAAACATGCTGAAAACAATCCACATGAGGTCCACACGACAGATCAACAACACCATGTGACAAACAAGACACAAAAACAACAAAAAAAGCAAGTCTCTTGAAGAGCACTTGCCGACGGCTGCCTACTCGGGCACCATCTTGGAAATGTGTATCGTCTCAGGGGTTTGAGAGAGCCTCTGCCATGTAGCTTAAGACACACCTAACTCAACATGTTAATTAGTTATGACACGCCCGCTTGGCCATCACTGGCTGCAGATGATCACATTATATTGCTTGTATAGTCAGTGCTGCGGGAAATTTAGTTCGCTCAGTAGTCAACGTGTGACTGTCGTGATAGTATGTCACGTGATTTAAAAAAATGTTTTAATACATGCTATGTCGAGCAAAAAAAAAAAAAAAAAAAACAAAAAAAAAAAAGCAAAGTGGTCGGACGAATATGTACCACATGGATTCACATGCATCACAGATGGGGCTCGGCCTCCTATCTGCATGATTTGTCATACCAAGTTGAGCAACTCTCAAAACTGAAGGAACACATTTTTATTTATCAGGAATGAAGGGTTCGGTGAACATGCATATGAATTGATTGGGTTCGGTACCTCTAACAAGGTTAAGAACCACTGAGATCTCTCTCTCTCTATAGATATATTCATTCATTCATTCATCTTCCGAACCGCTTGATCCTCACTAGGGTCGTGGGGGGGTGCTGGAGCCTATCCCAGCCGTCTCTGGGCAGTAGGCAAGGGACACCCTGAATCGGTTGCCAGCCAATCGCAGGGCACACAGAGACGAACAACCATCCACACTCACACCTAGGGACAATTTAGAGTGTTCAATCAGCCTGCCACGCATGTTTTTGGAATGTGGGAGGAAACCGGAGCACCCGGAGAAAACTCACGCAGGCCCGGGGAGAACATGCAAACTCCACACAGGGAGGCCGGAGCTGGAATCGAACCCGGTACCTCTGCACTGTGAAGCCGATGTGCTAACCACTGGACTACCGGGCCGCCCCCTCTATATAGATATATAGATATCTATAGACGCACACACACACACACACACACATGCTTTACCCTCACAAGGGTTGCTGGGCCTACTGGAGCCTCTCCCAGCTGTCTTTGGGCAGTAGGTGGGGGACACCCTGAGGAGGGCAGAGAGAGCGAGAGATATCTCTTTCTTCTTGTAACCTCATCTCAGGAGGACGACAGCTTTAGAGACAAGAAGAGTTGGGCCATGTTGTGCTTGTTGGATTCAATAATGCGTTGGTCTTACATGAAATGTGACAATGCGGGGACAATCTATGAGCGGCATTTATCATCAAGTTGTAGATATGAGTTATTTGGAGAGTAAAAAACAACGACCGTACGAAACAATGAGTGCGGTGTCTATAACGCACTGTCCACAAAGGCTTGCCGTGACGGGCCAACAGCTCAATTCCTTCATCACAATTCTTAGGTGTCGTAGGTGCATGCAAATAACTCCTCACCTTTTACCTGCGCTGGTTCTCGAATGTACCACGACTCCCGGGGTTCTTCCCGTTACTGCTGGGGGTTGAATTGAACGAAAAATTCTTGACAATGCTCTCTGCTAAATGTTTACTGAAGCAACCCAGTTCAAAATGATCAATCGCATACCGCTTGGGAGTCCTTGCTTGACTCCTTGCCGATTGACCTTGCAATCCACTTGTCACATATTTCTTGATCCTTTGGAAAGCTGAAGAGACGTTTGCCACACCCTTCACCATTAGTGCTATCAACTGCCACGCATTGAATGAACCGCTGTTTCAGTGCTAAAGCACGTGGAGAGCAACCGAATACGAAGAGCATAAAACGTATGCCGCAGTAGCCACTAAATTGTTTGTCTTCTGGGATGTCACAGCTCTGGAAATACCCGAAGAGGAGAGAACGCAAGATTCAAACAGCAGACGACACATTCTGAATCATATTTAGGGATTAAAGTGCTGACTACCAACGATCTAATCACTTTTTCATGACAGTTATGCATTGCAAAGGGCTTCTACAGATCTGAAGAAATACTTTTCAATCTTTGGTTTCTGACCATTAAATAAATCATGTAACCCCAAACGTGGAATATTCATTCAGGTTATCTTTAATGACCAAATGTTTATCATCTGTTGAATGGAATCGAAGGGCGGAAAAAAAAGCAAATGTATCACAATAATTACGGTCAGGCCATCTCGGTGTGAGAGTGCTCTCTGGTTTCCTTCTCACATCAGGGCCAGTCAATGCAAAGGCTTTTAGTTTGGAACATGTCCAAGGCGACTCATGCGCTGTGCATTCATTCACAATCATATTAATTAAAAAAAAAAAATTAAAATACGGTGATAGCTCAATCCAAATCACCACTCTGCTAACTAGATAGTTTTTTTTTCTGGGGGTGGGGGCGATCACAATCAACCTTGTGGGACATTGGTGAGAAAAGTACGAAAGAAAAAACAGGGGACTATTTTTACTCCTTCACTGTGCCTTCAAAGAAAGTCATCCAAGAGCTCTTTAAATGCAAACATCTTGTCAACATTGCATTTAGATGATGGGTCAAAGTTCAGTCCTGGGCAAGACCGAAGTCTACTCCCACACAAGCTTCGATAGCCGATCAAGTTTTGTGCTGTTGTTGAACACCGTCAGTCATGTGTCTGCAATCACATGCCAAGTAGGACCTCGAGTGAACTAATTCATAGTTGCTGCCGTGTGGATTAGACACATGGCTCAAAAACTGAGGAAGTACCCCAACTTAATTAAGAAGGCTTTGGTGCTATCCCCCCGACCACCCATTTGTTTTTTGAAACAAGAAATAAAAGACCATAGTTCCTTAAAAAAAAGCTTCTATGAATAAAAGAAAACTATCAAGTTTGATTTCCCAAGAAATACCAAAACTAAATGGTCAAAACTTAACTCTGATCTACATTTCTCACTATCGATTTTGAGAGCAAACGTTTTCAAGTAACTTAAAATGGACACTAAAGACTAAAACAACATCGTATCGCTGTGTCCCATTCAGGGCCCCGTTAGCTCTTACGATATGTTCAACTGAAAGAACATTGACACGCGGTCTGAACCTTATTGGACCCCGCAACACTGTTGCCCAAGACACCAACCTTGAAATACTGTCAGCACACATGTAGCTTGCATACACTTGCTCATACCCAATTTTCCATTTGCTGCCTTTTCTGAAAGAATGCCACCCATTTTGACATCTAAAACAAACCAATGAATAAAGCATTTCTGCCACCTGAAAAGCTTTTACAAATGAGATCTAAGGTGGTGGGGGGGGGGTCATCTTGTGTCAGGAAAGGCAGTCAAGAAAAAGAGAGGGCAGGGCAGGGCAGGGCAGGGCAGGGCTGAGGACACCAATGCATTTCTCCTGAGAACATGT
>CAAKHF010022188.1:83322-97605 GCA_901007745.1 Hippocampus kuda | reverse complement strand
ACACACACACACACGCCCACGCACACACACACACGAGTCAGGCAGTACGATGACCGTAAGTGCCAGAGGTTTGCAATGGACGTGTGCATGTTTCGCGGGGGGACTGTCTGGTTGTCTTTGTCGTCAGGGCAACGCTCATAATAAGGAACTGTACCCAACTCGTCCTCACTGAGGAGACAGCGTGAATGAAGAGGAGGAAGACGGGGAAGGCGAAAAGATAGATAGCACCGGTGGGAGAGGACACGCAAAGGAAAACGTGACATTAACACACCATTACATATTTCCACCACGATTATCGGCTGCTGCTACTACCATTAAAACGATTTAAATGCCGACTGATACATAGTCCAGACACTATTACTACTCCATTTGCTTTTGTAAGTGTGACCACTTCTGTCGCAATTAGAACTACTGTACTACAAATACACTACTATTACCACCACCTGTACTTGTACGACCACCACTAGAACGATTTAAATTACTCCCAACAAATACTAATATGACACACCAACGAAAGGCTACTAGTACTAGTGCTATTCCTGATTTTTGATGTTTCCGCCCTGAAAGCAATTACAGAGTGCGAGTACTTTTGCCACCCCACGTGATGAATGTCAGTGGAAAGTATTCCGATGACAAACTGTCCCACATTGTGTGCTTCCCCCCCACCCCCCGACCCCCACACAACCAACCACATGAGTGCATGCACAGCTGTACTCACAGCAGCTGTTTTTTATACAAAATGTGCAACAGCAGCACACACACTAGCTTTGTGCATCTTGATCAAATGCAGCACCTGTTGGCAACATGACTCGTGTGTGTGTGGGGGTGTGTGTGTGTGTGTGTGTGTGTGTGTGTGTGTGTGTGTGTGTGTGTGTGTGTGTGTGTGTGTGTGTGTGCGTGTGTGTGTGCGTGTGTGTGTATGGGTGTGTGTGTGTGTGTGTGTGTGTGTGTGTGCCTGCATTGGCACACGCATAGGAAGCCATCCTCCATGGAAATCATTATCAATAATACCCTCTTTGCCCCCCCCCCCCTAGCACCTCCAGCGCTCCACTGGGTAATAACTTAAAAAAGGATGGAGTGGACAAGACAGCATTACAGTTCTTTGTTAGCCTCTCTGGGCTCACATATTGTTCTACTCAGTGCGTTGCCGTGGCGACCACCACAACACGGCCGCAGAGTTCAGCCGCTTGGTCCGAAACTAATTTATGGGGGACATTACGAATGAGATTTGAATAAAAAAAATGAAATAAAACACATGCCTATGAGAGAGTATTCAATGCAACAGAGGAACTGTTTTAAAAACCCAATAAAACATCCCACAAAAGGATATGATTAGAAACATGGGTTGCATCAATTTTATTTATTTTTTCATAAATGTCATCAGTCGGCCGAAATGAGTTTTCTCCACGGGGTGTCCTTGCTCTCCTTTAGAGACAAGGTGAGAAGCTTCATCATCCAAGCCACTTCTCCTCCACGTCGAGAGGAGCCAGATGTGGCTCGAGCATCTGATTAGGATGCCTGCGGGTCGCCATCTAGTGGTGATTAGTAATATTACAACTTAAAACTACAGTCGACCTCTGCATATTCGCTGTTTGGCACCCGCTGATTTTTCCCCCCAATATTTTTTCTTTTTTTCTGTATTTCTCATCTCACCCCCCCCCCTTGTTTGTGGAAAATGTATATTGAATGTTTATCAACATTGAAGATTTTTTTGAGGGTGTTGGGGAAAAAAAAAGTTTTCAATCTCTGGAATTAAACACAAAAGTTTTTTTTTAAAAAAAATATTGCGATAGACTAAAACAATAAAAACTGATTGAAAAAAAAATGTTGAACAAAATAAAAATGATAGAATCCAAACGGTTCAATTGCTGTTACTACATTGACAGTTCACTGGTACACACTGACCAATGACCGCGATGTTGAGTTAACTTTCTGTCCATTCGATAATGTAGGGACACTTGGGCACCTTCCAGAAAGTTGCCACCCTCGTCAGAGGGGTGACATTTCACCCTACATTGACTGCGAGTGAATGTGTCACACTGTATCCGCAGTCATCAGCTGACCTCACAGCGACTGCAGTGAATGCGAGGGAAAAAAAAAAATGCCGATGGCCTTTTTTTCTCCCCCATTCAGCTCAGTCACTCTCTGGGGCTGTTGACTCAATGTGCAAACAAAGCAGGCTTTGCGCATCAGCGTCACTTCATGACGGACGCAGATTAGCCAGAAGGCATGTGAAGCGATTACACACGACGCTATATGCACTTGAGGATACGCAGAAATAATAATGACTGCGCTTTGTGAAGATTTGCCAAGCTTGATGGAATGGAAAGATGCGGACATAAGGCTGACATATTATCACGTTCTAAGTCCAACTTGGAGCAACATGAGCAGTCATTTGGAGTCACGTTTCTGCCCGTGTGGTGAAATAAATCTTCTTTCCTCCTGTTTTTTTAATCTCCGTCTACTCCTGGGGAAAGTGTCTGGCTCCTAAATTCCTTGCGAATGAATGGAGCTGCTCTAGGTCACCCCCCCTCCCACCCCCTCCGCTCCACCACCATAAGTGACATTGTAAATTATAGCTGCTTTAAATAAAATACACACGCCAGACACGACGACGTTTATGTAAACAGTTTAAGATATGGATGCATTTATATTCACAAGGACACAGTCGGAACAGGGACGCATCCAGATACGGGAAACTTCTGTCTGTGTTTATTATTGTGGCTGTAATTTGAGAAAACTTGATGAACTATGAAGGAAAATAAAAATTTTCATTTGTTGTTCATTGGGTAAAAAAAAAAAAAATTGAGTTGGCGAAAGGTGCTTTTTGTTGCAAGGCTGTGACAATAAAGTACACGATAATAAATTATTTGTACCATTTTTTGTCATTTTTTTATCATTACCAATATCTGTGACTTGATATTTTATGATTATGTTGTCATCTACAGTGATATTATTTACCTTTTGGAAAAAATTAATATTTTGATTCAGCTAATATTATTTCATGTCATATTTTTCTTCAAGGTTTGTACTTTTAGTGATTTTTATCTTTAGAAATGCTTTGAGCTATTATTAGAACATGACCAGAAAAAGCATATTTTTATGGTGAGATTTACGTTATCTTGTCTCACACTTAGTAAAATACCAATTTTACAGAATCCCAAATTTTTTTTGTTTGTTTTGGATATGCCATTTCTTTTTTTTTTTCTTTTTCTTTTTGGTATCACTATAAATATATTACTTAAAATGACGGGGCTTACTTTATCTTTTATCTTTTTTTTTGTTTGTTATCTTACGGAATTGAATTGAATTGAATTGAAAGTCCTTCTATTTTTGGCATTTTTCAATTTAAATTTTAATAAAGTAGTAGTAGTAGTAGCAGGAGGGAGTGGTGGTGGTGGTGGTGATGGTTGGAGTAGTTCTAGTAATAGGAGTAGGAGTGGTGGTGTTGGAAGTAGTAAGAGTAAAGATGAAGGAAAAGAATTCGATCTGAACTCGCATGGGTGTACCTAATGATTTGGCTGTGAGTGTGTAACAACACACACATGCTGCTGCACACAAATTGGGACCATTTCCACTCCCAGCTCATTCCTCCCTCCCGATGACTTTACAGCTTCCGTGAACGCTAAGTAAGTCGGATGACAAACTCTATTGAACAGGGTTTTGTGTGTGTGTGTGTGTGCGTATGTGTGTTTGTGTGTGTGTGTGTATGTGTTTGTGTGTCTGTGTGCGTGCGTGTGCGTGCATCTTATTCGAGTCTTATTTGCAAGGCGGGCTGACTCAGTCTTTCTACATCCTGTTGGCCAGAGAGGAACGAGTGACCCACAGGAGCCACGAGGGACAAGAGTAGTACTGTTTCAACACGGCTCTTTCCTGTCCATGGTTGAAACGACGACAGAAAGACCGAACGAGCGAGAGGGAGAGACATTTGAGAAAGAACAGTCGGTCGAGAAAATACATTTATCCCTGTGTCTGTTAATCCTGCACAGAACCCCCACCCCCCCTCCCCTACCACCCTCCCCAAATGAAAGCATGCAGTCAGCAAAGGGGACAGAATGAGAGAATGGAAACTAGAGAGGGGAAAGTAAAGCGGCGCAAAGAGACAGTGGAAGGCGCTCCCTGACGAGTCGGTGGAGTCGAGTGAGTGAAGAAACATGTGTCCTTACCTGAGAATTTGTCCCCCTCCATAACCGGATCACTCCCTCCAGAGCCACATGTAGCGTCTGCACTTTGACTCCACTCTCTCTCTCTCTCTCTCTCGCCCTCTCACTCCCTCCCCGTCTTTTTTTGGACTTCCCTTCCTCCCTCCTTCCCTCTCTCTCTCCTCCGCTTCGTTTGTCCTCTCCCCGCTTTGATTCCTTCAGTGTGACGACATGGCCCATGTGCAGGTCATATGTTGCTCCCCTTCAGATGCTGCCGTCTAAAGACTGAAGCAACATTGTGTCCACTGTAAGCATGTGACGGGTTATTTTTGCAAGGCCCTTCCCTTCATGGTGCTTCCCTACGATGAGTCGCGCATTTACGCCCGCCTGTCAAACAGGAGGAAAGTGATTCTTAGAAAAGAGTGACCGCAACGGTCTCTGGGATCAGGAAACGCCATATGACACTTGACCCCTTTTCACATCCCTCACACTGTTGGAGGTCAGAGCTCACACGGTGAGCGCCAATTGAGACATCAAACGGGCCCTGATGCGAAGGGCCAGAAAATAATGGACGCCTATCACGTGCTGCTTTTGTGCTCAGGCCAAAACCATGTCTACAGATGCCATCTTGTGGCATCTTGTTGTCAAGAAACTATGTTGACATGAAGGGGGGGAGCTTAATTTACATCGGCCATAGCCCTTTCTAATACAAATGTAACAAACTGGTGCCCTCTTGTGCCATTTTGGTGCCATGGGACTATGTTGAAGTGAAGCTAAGAGCTTCACTTACACAGGCCACAGCTCTTCAAATAGAACATAATGGGTCATTAAAATTATTCATCTTTTTTTTCTATTCATTCATCCTAGTAAATAATTGGCTAATTGGGTTATTCTAATGAAGAAAAAATACAATAGTTGTTTTTTATCACATTTTTGGAAATAACAAAAAATCATAAGCAAAAAAAGTTAGGGTTTTTTTTTTTTTTTTTTGCTCGTATTGACGGGAGAATGTCAGGCCTTTTATCAAGCACGAAGGAAGCTTTTTAAAATGTGGCAAAATACACACCATGCTGTGGCTCCATCAAACCCCAGATGCTCTGCACTGTGGCGTCCTCTTGTGGTCACGATTGGGAGGCGCCTGCAAGTAGGAGGGCCCGAACCTTTTTCGTGTGGACAATTTAGCTGGTCCGTGGGAGGAAAAAGCTTGGCGAGATGACTGCGCCTGCCTCTCCGCCTGCCTGCCTGCCTGGCACCCCATAATATGCTGCTCACTTGACAGACATCATTCTGTATTTCGCAACATGCACTCTTAACAGAAATGCACAAAAATAACAACGTAATTCATGACAAGAGAGATCCAAAGAAAGAGGTCATTAAACACATTGTAATTCCGGTGATGTCATTTTCACAGACACACACACCTGACCATCAGTGGTGACACACATTTTACCACAATAAGCTTATATGCATGTTGTCTCATTATCAAGTGTTTATGGGATGAGTTCACATCCTGCACTGCACATAGTCGTATTCAGCCTGCATGTGTAAACGTGTGTGCACATAAGTGTGTGTGTGTGTGCGTGTGTTTCCTTCCTGTTCTCGCGTTCGTTCTCCGTTTGTGTTTTTCCTTTTTTTTTTTTTTTTTGCTGATGATGTACAAAATACTCTCTCTCTCCACAAAGACGCCTTAGCAGTGAGTGTTAGATATTTAGTGTATGTGCCAATAGCACACACAAAAAAAATAAATAAATACACAATTCAGTGGGGAAGCGAGCGCCCATAGCAAAAACAAAGCATTTTCAATCGCGAAAAGCAGCACTTCATCCACTAAACTGCGTGTATGTGGCATATGGCCACGCCACTGATCACAAATGGCTTCATAGAGCCGGAATCGAACCCTGCACCTCTACACTGGGAGGCAGACCTGCTAACCAGTCGATGACCGTGCCGCCCCGACTAGGAGAAGATACCATCGCAATTCAAACAATCATTTACCGCAATGACGTTATGATTGTCACGGCAGTCGTCTGTACTTACTCGGGCTAAGGATGCTGGCGCCGTCTTTCTCCGTCCTCCTTGATCGCGCGCTGGCCGACCTTGCTGTGAATAGACACAGAAGTAAAATCATTTTCACCCATCCATTTAAAAAAAACATTTTTATGACGCTTATCCTCATTAGGGTCGTGTGTGAGCTGGAGCCCTCGCTCAGAGTGACTATAAAATAAAGTGTCTGCAAATGTACACAAATGCGCAATCTTTGTAAGAAGCAAAATGAAGCAAGCAAAAGAGTAACAGCTAATAGAAATAAGACAGTCGATATATGAAATAATCCACAAATAGTTTTATTTGTTTGTGGGAACAACATAATTGAAAGTCAATATTCTTAGATGGCATTCATGAGCACTTATCAAATCAATAGCACACATATTACAATACTAATTATTGCTGTTACATTTCTCCAGTACGTCAGGCATTTTGGTCCGCCTGGACCAAAACTTCTTACACTCCAACATCTTATTGAAAGCATTCCTGTAGAAGTGTGATCTTACATAGAAAAATATAGTGTATGGTAGTTGTTCAGTTGACAGTATGCAGATGCAGCCGCAAATACAACCATGCCAATGCTTTACTACGACTCTTGCTCCCGGCGCTTATTTGTGTATCAAAGCAAACCGCCGCCCGCGTGTAGTCGGCGTCTGTAATTCAAACATTGTGCTGAGAAGGTGTTGTTTGGCACAGAAGTGATGTAATACGCCACCGCCTGTGGCGCTCTGGTTTAAACTGAAGGCAAAGTACTGACGGGCTGCTAATATGTCTGTGTCAGTCAAAAGTGTGCGTGGAAATGTGGAAAAAGAGTGACACCTGCAGATTTATCTTGGTATGTAGAGCTAGTTCTGTGTGTATGCTTGTGTGCGTGCGCATGAAAACTCTGCTCACCTGCTCAGTCTTGTCTGAAGTTGCACAAAAACACATTTAGCGCAACTTCAATGGGTTATAAAGTCATCTCCGGACAACAGAGATCTATGACTCTTTTCCCTTAAAGGGGATTTGCAAACATCCTAGTTATATTTGCCTAATGACAATTCGCGGTACAAGTGAGGTCAGTGTACACACATGATGCATTAGAAAAACAGAGGCAGTGTTCATGCTAGTGGAAAAATACCAAGTCATATTTTCAACCACATGAATGAACTATGCGCTATGTTCATTCTATGTGTCTACCCTGATTTATGTCGATTCCTTTTGGGCCATCTTGCGTGCCTGTACGCAACTTGTAGTCAATCACCCAGGCTAACTAGTCAAGGTGTCGTCCTTTAATCCATATCGCTAACAGCAGAAAGTCAGAACAGCAACAACGGTGGCAAGCAATCAACTGTCTGCTAACTTTCCAACCTCAAAATTACCCTTACTTGCCATTATCGTAGGTACAATATGTAGGTAGCTGGGTAGTTGCTAGCTAGTTAGTTAGTGAGCTGAACCTGTAAGCTAAAACAAGATAGGAACTAAGCTAGCAAAGTAGAACTAAAGGGTGATGATGATGATGATGTAGTAAAGTTAATTGCTACTTTGTGTGTGTGTGCGTGCGTGCGTGCGTGCGTGCGTGCGTGCATGCGTGTGTTTCAAAAACCTTTAAAAAAGATAGGCGGCCCGCAAGTGATGTTCATAAAGTTGACTCCCCCACAACAGGAAACATGAAAACCAGTGCATGTGTCGAACCTTTAAAGAAAACATGAGACTTGGTCCCATAAAACATGAAAAGCAATGTGTGTACGAACCTATTAAAGGTCGCCTCCAAAAGTGACTTTCAGACAAATGGTTCCCATATACCGGTAATAAAAAAAAAAAGTTTTTTAAAGGATTCAGGATTATTTTAACCTATCCTTTGTAAATCACTGTTGAACTCCCATATTCACCGTTTTAGTGCTCAAACTGAAGCCCTGTCTAAGATCAAAATATTGCCTTGGCGTTGTCTTGTAGCGTTTCGGTTCATTTAGTCAGGCCATATAACCTCGTCTAATCGTGTGAGAGTGTGAGCGCGTGTATGTGCGTGCATACGTGCGTGCATGCATGTGTAGATATGTAGAATATGACCGGTCAAGTGCATGGCCTGGACAAACATGTCAAGCGCTAAGTGACTGGCCTCAAATGACGTGAAGTGAAGGTAAACAGAGGGGATGGGCTGCAGCACTTAGTCGCACTTGGGATACAAAAGCGCTCACACACGTTCACACACAAACACACTTTTGTGAATGAAGGCTCACAAAGCAAAGCAGGAAAGAAAGGAGGAGTGGTTTGCCAAGCAAACACCACCACCACACATCCTGAGGTTATTTCCATCATGGGTTTTATTTATACAGTATTTTAATTGGAAGAAGTAGGAAACACAGTTTTAAAGTCACACACATGTATCTTACACTAATTCAAATACGTTTGCGATGTGTTTAAAACAGGAGTTTTAAACGCACGGGATGGATTTTTAAATGTCTCAATATCATGGATTTGTACCTATTGCAGGTGGCCCTGGACCGTAACCCCATTTGTCTGCGTGCACACACACGGTTTTCAGTGTGTTTTTATGGCCCCTATTCCGCACATTGAGAGTATGCTGCAAATATTTCACAACAGTGCTTTCAAATGAGGCAAGAGGCAGACGGCACGAGAGAACAAGGGAGAGCAATGGATGAGTGGGTGCAGACGACAAGCGTGCGTGAAACAAAGCGAGACGGGCTGAAAGGTCCGACGCACATCCATTTTTCAACGTTGTTTTTACAGGCCGCATAAG
Organism: Hippocampus kuda; assembly: GCA_901007745.1. Taxonomy (NCBI): domain Eukaryota; kingdom Metazoa; phylum Chordata; class Actinopteri; order Syngnathiformes; family Syngnathidae; genus Hippocampus; species Hippocampus kuda. The sequence goes on along the minus strand of CAAKHF010022188.1, from coordinate 88,680 downwards.
TGCTCTACCTGCATGCATTCCTAATGAGTGAGGACCACACCAAAACAAATATCCATCATTGCGCGCACACACATACAGAACCAGATAAGCTAACTAGCAGTAGATTGGCTAGCAATGTTTTTTTTAGACTTTTAATATATCCATGAATGGTGAAGTATACTTCAGCTAACTTCGTGTCTGGCTAGTAACTAAATTCACTACTTGACAATCACACTTAATTGCTACGCTGGTAAGTTAGTCGCTCTCTTTTTGTAGCTTACACCTCCAGCTCGCTAACTAGCTTGCTAACACACATGCATACACAGAAGACATTCAGCCTTGACCCTGAACCTACACTGCTGCACACACACCTTTCTGTACAGTACAAACACAGTGTAAAAGTATGTGAATCGAGGGTACTAATAAAGAAGACAATAAAAGTACATCTACGAGACAGATAAAGATCGGACTTCCTTTTGAAGTCACTTAAGACGTCGGCGGAGCTTTATGACTAGAAACCTCCCTCAGGAAGCATGTACTTAGTCTATGTCATGCACACAGGGACTCTTTTATGTGCCTGTTCACCAAGAAATGTCAGGTCAACATGCCTTTAACGGTTCAGGGTGTTTTTGTTTTTGCAGCCAGGAGGCGGATAAAGACAACTGAATGTCAAAAGTTTTAATCCATGTTTAAGGTAAATGTGAGTAAAAAGAACAACTGACGACATTGGACAGTAAGAACAATCTCGCCTGTGTCAGAAATAGCGCTGGAACTGTACAGTAGAGCTACATTCTTTGCTGCTCATAATAAACACAGGAGGGGAGGTGGACCCTCGAGAAAAGGCTGAGGCAGGAGGGTAGATACATCATCAGTTGTTATTGTGGTTTGCAGGTTGTTGTGATAAAACACCTGTTTGTCGTTTCACGTGACGTTTACAATGCGAACCCGAGGGCAGGTGTGATATCATTTTCAGTTGTCCAAAATGGCTGCCCCCTGACATAGAATGCAAGAACAGACAGGAACTGAAAATGGTAATGACATGTCGGATTATTTCATAATCATGGTATGGAATGTTTTTTTATGGATTCTAAAACTGCACACAAATAATTGAGCACTACCATCGGGAGGGCCATGGCGGCCAAATTTCAGTATACCGTATTTTAATGATTATGCTTAACTGATAGGGCCAGAACCATGACTAGCGCTCCAACAGCTGCTCTACTGAATGTTGAACACCGTCATTTGGGATCAGGCTAACCGCAACACAGGACGTGCACGTCCATTTGCCCCAGTACCTTATTATTCCATTATCCATGGGCTTCGAGGAAGTCAAATTGAAGGTTAGGCCATCCGTCGGCATGTCGAGCCAGATGGCAAGGCAAATATGTCTCAACATACTTTTATAGCTTGACTTTTAGCATGTAACAATAACTTTGGGCTCCCACTTACAGGGTTGCAGAAACAGCCTAGTAGAGGCAAGAAGCAGGCTTTGTTCAAACTGCTCGTGAACCTGGAGGTACATGTTCATGTTTGTGTGGAGTGGAACATTAAAGCACATACCAGGAGGACTTGGAAAATGTGCGTATGTGTGAGTGTGGAAGGTGTTTTTCATACAAGTTACTCATTGATCCAGAGCATTTGGAGGAAGCGGTTTCACAGACCTGCGGAACAATAGATGCTGACTGAAGCAACAGAATCCCAGTTGCGTTTCAGCGATGCAAATGATAGATTAAAAAGAACTGTGTCTGGCATTAGGCCACTGCACAAAGTATAATAGAGACAAAGCTATGAATGGAGACTGTTTCCACTCTTCGCTAAGCTGCAGTAATATTGGTCATTCTTCCCCGAGGACAAAGAATATATGCCTGAAAGTTTTGTGACTCTATATAACTGCATGTGTTACCCTCCTGTTTGTGTCGAAATATCCGTTGTTCAAAGGGAAAGTCAAATCCAAAAAATATTTTTAGGTGACGACCAATCACGGCTCACCTCAGCAAGTTGCAAGTGGCAAAATGGCTGAACCCTGAGATGGATAAAAACGGATGGCTTTTGCAATATTAATCACAATGCCATGTTTAGAATGGTGAAGCCGCATAGAACATATTGCAAAAAAAAAAAAAAAATTTACTTGACTTCCTCTTCAAAGGATATCACAACCCCATCCAGGTGCTATTGGTTAGACCATCTATGACATTTTGCGTTGTTTGTTGACATTAAGCTCAGCGGACTTTCCTCCGGCAAACCGAGACTATGTGGTTGTTTTATACACACAAAGTATAATTGCCTTCAGGTTTAGTTTAAAAGAAAATGAATCTAAGATCTTTGCTCACAAGTCCCCTACTGTACATATTCAAACTTGCAATGACAGTGCGTGTACGTGCGCGCCGCCTCCTCCCAAATACACATCCCCACGCATTTGAGAAAAGCAATAGGCACACATACACTTTGTTATTATACGAGACTACAAAAAGGAATGTGACATCTGCGCGCGCGCGCGCTCACACACACACACACACACACACACACACACACACACACACACACACACACACACACACACACAGGAGGAGGAAGGAGAGGTGGCATGACCCAACTTGCACTTGGCTCCAATGGAAATGTGTCAGACGCTCGATCGCACAAAGACTCTGGAAAGAGGACCCGGGAAGAGCGGCATTCCGCAGGATAGACCTTGTGTACATTGGAGTGAGCCGGAGCTTAGCTGGAGTAGGAGGAGGTCAATGAGGCTCAGCGGATGGGCGCGAGATTAGGCGCTCATGGAAAAAGAGGAGGAGAAAGAGGGATGATAGGAAAGAGAGGAAAAGGTGAGGAGGAAGATGGATGTTTCAATCAGGATGTGAGCAATTGGCGGCGCGGCGGGCTCGTGAGTGACAAGGTGCTCTTAGCTGTTGGTAGCTTTGAGCCGTAAGGCTGTAAACTTTCCACTCTTGTTTTTCCCAAATGGGATGACGTCACGTGACGACCTTCCTCATCTTCCACAAAAGTTCCCCATGGGTCTGTTCTGGACACTCATAAAATTTGATGTGCGCTGCACAGTGGTTATAATAGCTCGATTTTTTTTAAACGAATACAACTTCAACTACTAGATGCCGTGCCCAATTAATCACTTCAATAAACAAAGAGCGTGTACTTCATGTGGACTCACCATTTTCCCCACGGGGGAAAAAATAAAAAATAAAACTATTGATACAACTTTGTAGTTCAGTTATGAGCGCCTCACCTCAAACAAGCCCGCCCTCCCTCTTTGGTGGCTGTTATTATCGTGACTATTGATACCACCAAGCATGTAGTGGGTGGCAGATTTTCAGCAAAGCTGACATTCATAGTGGGTTTAAAGGGATGCAAGATTTATTTTAATATTATATTTGAAGTGTTGACTTGACATTGGGAAACTGGCCGATTTAGAGTTTGTCAAGAACCTAAGACTCAACAAACAAACAAAAATAAGCACCTTATCCCTAATAGATATAGAATAAGCTCGTTTCTGCAGTTGGATTGAATAAGATAAGATAAGATAAGATAAGATAAGATAAGATATCCTTTATTTGTCCCACACTGGGGACATTTACAATTGAATTTACAAATGATTCACCTTGAATAACCCCTCCATAAAGCGGCTGCATTTAGTTTCACTCTGAACAACGCAGACCCCCTGCAAAGCGGGCACGGCATCTGCAAAGCGATTGTTTTACAGTGGCATTGAAAAAGGAACATACCACGGCAAAAGTTGCAAAACATTTCCAGTGCAAGACTGCCTCACCTCAAAAAAAAAAAAAAAAGCTCAAGTTTACATTCCATTGTAAAAGCTGGTCGACCTTTCAACATCAACCTGGAAATACATCAGGGAGTGGGACAAAAAGAATCCTCCCCCAAAAATGGAAAATAAACATCTTACCCCAATTGGCAAGTGATACATTTTGCTATTCAGTAAATGCCTCCCCTCAAATGAAGTAAAATTTACAGTAGAATGACAGAAACATTCCAAATGTTTTGACACGATGCAGTTGAAATGCATGAATCAACATATTCAATGTTATCGGTGTTGATCTAATTTTTGTTTCATATTCTAGTGTTCCTCGTGTTTTGTCTCGTGAGCTACAGGAGCTTTTCTTTCATGATGTCATTCATTTGGAACCCAAACCTGCAAGTGAAGCTTAGTAACCATCCATCTGTGCATCCATTTTATAATCCGTTTATGCTCACGAGGGTCGCGGGGCGTGCCACAGCCTATTCCAGCCGTCTTCGGGCAGTAGACGGAGTACACCCTGAACCGGTTGCCAGCCAATCGCAGGGCACAATCACAATCAGGGACAATTTAGAGTGTTCCATTAACCTGCCTGCATGTTTTGGGAATGTGGGAGGGAACCGGGAGTACCCGGAGAAAACCCACACAGGCACCCGGAGAACATGCAAACTCCACACAGCAAGGCCGGAGCCGCAATCAAACCCTGCACCTCTGCACTCGACCACCGTCCCGCCTAACTAAGTAACCACACCCATAAAATCATGAATGAGTCTTTCTCCCAAAATATGAATTATGAAGAATATAGAGTAACTTTTCCATAATGACAATGGCGGAGCATCCACTCCATCCGAAATGCATCTCTCGATAGCATGCAGGTCAGTAACGCACTTACCTGAGTATGAAGATTTCTTCATGGTGGCAGACGTTTGTGTGACTAAAAAGTGGAATGTTTTTTTTTTTAAACAAGCGTCGTTCCTCTAAGGTCCTTTCACTTCAATTAGAGTGCGTTAAGTTTGTAGGCGTGTATTCCAGCGCGCTGTGCACCTCTTTGGAGAAAGAGAGAAAAAAAACAGACAGTTATGGACACAATCACACCTGCGCTCCTGCGTCATGACGCACGCCCATGTGGCATGAGCGGGAGTGGTTTGGCTCCTAAACTTTGTGCAATTCCGTGTTTAGGAGCCTTACCTGTAGGACAGATAAGATGCACAACAAGGAAATTGTCTGTGTGTATGCAGTGGTAGTGAATAGTGGATTAACTAACAGTGTATACATGTCAATAAAAGAGGATATATGGATTAGAAGAGCCTTCAGAATGTAAATATAAACTGTTTTTTGTAACTCTGCTCTTGCTCAAGACTTGTAACCCCACAAAAAAAAAAAAAAGCTGATAGTTTGCTTAAGTGTTGGCCTTTGACAATGAGTGGGTGTCTGAATGGAACCATGTGACCCACCCAACCACATGTGTCATATATGTCTATGCGTGCGAGTGTGTGTGCACGTGTGTGTGTGTGTGTGTGTGTGTGTGTGTGTGTTGTGGCAACATTCACCTGTTTACAGTCACATTGAAGGGGCTTCACTTCCATTTCAAGGATGAAAAAAAAGAGCAAATTTGT
>CAAKHF010022188.1:0-83302 GCA_901007745.1 Hippocampus kuda | reverse complement strand
GGGGCTTAGAGCGGCCATGGGGAGCGTGTCTGTGTGTGCGTGTGTGTGCACGTGTGTGTGTGTGTGTGTGTGTGTGTGTGTGTGTTGTGGCAACATTCACCTGTTTACAGTCACATTGAAGGGGCTTCACTTCCATTTCAAGGATGAAAAAAAAGAGCAAATTTGTCCATTTCCTCATAAATACAAGTTCATCGAAACACCTGTAAATAAAAGTTAAATAGCACTGAAAGGAACACGACTGTCATGTTGCAGAGTCAAGCCAGGTTGTTGCCATAGAGACTGTTGCCTCCATGTGCTCTGGATTTAAACGATGGATGAGAAAACAAGAGCTACTCTACAGTATCTTTCACACTGATGGAGGAAATTATGGCAATGTAAGAAACATACACTGAAAAATGGTGTATTGATGTAGATGTACAGTCTACTTAAAAAAATTATCTGGATCCAGATGTTTTGATTTCCTTGCACAAAATAAAATCTACATTTTGTTGAGTCAATTCAACAAAAGCTCTTTTCAGTTTATATTTCAACCCAAACGACACAGCACTTAGACCAACAATATCTTGCGCAAAATGTTGGCAATATAACTGAATTGAGCTCACCTTACCAAGTCTGTGACCTGTGAAAAATCTTCGTGCATTACCTGTTTGTATAATACTGCCACCTAGTGGCCACATCATGCACACCAGGGCATGGCTGTGGAAGCCACAGGCACGAACGAACCGGGTGGATGGCGGTCCCCAGGTGCCCATTTCATGATCTGTGATCGCCCTGGCCAACTTGGGCGTCATCCGCCCGTGGGGCTCTACCTGCAGTTGCTTCTAAACATTTTCCACGCTCCGACCTACGTCGACTGCACCAAATGAGTTTCTTTTCCTGCCATGTGGAAGGACTGACTGCAACTCTCGTGTATATTTTAAAGGGAATATGGAGCCAATTCCGGTGTCTACGAATGAAGCCGGAAGTGTTCAGTCACAACGGCGTAAAATGCCAGTTTTGAACTTTACATTTACTACTGACTTTCTCTGAGCAGAACTTTGAGTTATTTCATGAAACAACAACATAAATAAAGCTACTTAAACCTCCCGCACAACTACATCTGGGTTCCCCGAAATGCGCACGTTTAACGCATTACAAGTTTAGTCATGCAAATTCCCACGTACTGTATTCTAGTCACTATTCCCAGAAAATTATTGTTGCAATCTTTGGAGCGTTTCCAAGTCTAAAGGTTCTTGGAATTTTGCAACCCAAAGTGGAAGAGGAGCTACCAGCTACTTGCTTCTAGTTACATCTGATCCTAAGCTCAAAACAACTTCAACTTCCAGTCAATCCAACAAATTTGTAGAGTCACTTGTTCGTTTCACCGTCAGCATCTCGGCAGGTGGTGGCGCACACACGTGACTGATGATTATCTCTTGCGCAAAGTATCTTGCCCTCAAATTGTGATAAACATTATCATTTGCCGTTTCCTGTTACAAGTTTTGGCAGGCACTGAAACTGCAGCTTCTGCTCAATGTGTGCTTTTGAAAAACATACAGACACGCATTGCGGTATTTGCCGCTTTTGGCCACTGGGCTACGATTCCAAAAAGAGGGGTCTTGATTTCCGCTCGCTTGCATGAAGATGTTCCATTGCCTGTTGTTGTAACACTTAAACCCACACGCTTCAACACTTGGTCAGGAAATTCACAGCTCGCAGCCACAAAAGCGTCACACCAAGCAAAGACATCCACCTGCTTTGTGCATGCAACCAACTTGATGAGAGGTTTGTTTTGTGACACTTCCATGTTGACTCACACACACACAAAAAAAAAAAAAAAAAAGTGAGCGCCTCTTGCTTGTGTTTGGGCGGCACATATGACTGTACTGTGCTTCTCTTTAGCCATCACTCAACATTCATCAGAGATAACTGGGCTGATCTCACGCTTGTAAGGGAGCATTTTGCACCTCAGAGCAGATGTGCGCAGAATGTTCTATTATCTCTTACTGTAAGCTTTTGCTCGAACTTGACTCATGATGTGTTCATCACACAAGCCTATATTTTCTGCTTTTTTTTTCGTGAACGACATTACACTTGGTAACACTCAAAGCTTACTTGTTCGCTCTCAAAACTACTTGTGAATTCCCCATGTGCAAGAATAAAGTCTCTCTGCCGTGGATATAAAAAGTTTACACACCCCTCTTCAAGTGAATTGCTAGAGTACCAGAATTGAGCATTTCTAGGCAGAATTTAAGCTCCAATCAAACTGGGTGGTGCGGGTGTACCTAATATGGTGTCGTGTAAGTGTATAAATGACCCGGTCTCTTTGAGCAACCACTATAAGTACAGAATATTGTTTTATTTCATACATTACAGAAGAAATCATGTGCATTTATGATCAAAAAATAAAATTCAAGGGGGGGGGGATTATGTACAGCAGAACAAATATTTGAGCAAACAAATACTTTGAACAATTTTTCTTTTCGGATTGTATGGCGGAAAAGGTCAAATGGTTTCTCAGCCAAACCCTGATTGGCACAAAACATACACACTGACTGCAGGGTGATAACTCACAGCAGCAAGGCGTCTTGACCCGCCTCGCATGATGTTCCCTGAGTCAGTGTTCATCATTTGGAATGTGAGTGAGATATTACACCCACCCTGCACGCATTACACATTCAAGTGCGCTATTATTCATAAACGGCACCATTTGGCAACATGTTACAAAGTGAACCTTTTTTCTGACACTTGATTGTTGTAAAAATAGATTGCAACTCGTCTGTTGTTGTTTTCTCATATACAGCGAATAGATGTCATTTGATTGACATCGGAAGAAAATTCTCTCGTTTAAGCCTTAATCACGTCATTCCGCAATATACAAATGCATGTGACCGGACACAATATTAGGTACAGCTGCCTAATCTAATATCAGACATTTCAAAAATTCTACCTCGATAAAAGATAGCAATGCTCCATTTTAAACTTTTACATCGGATCTTATTCTATTCTGTTCCGAATAAAGTGTCCGCTGAGCGTACATGCCTCGTACTCGCACATATGGACATGTATCATTAGCGACTACATTCTAATGGATGTTGACATCTTTAATAACAAAATAATTGCATAGCACAGTTGAGTTATTTTTCGTGTACCTGACTGGTTCAGTTAGAGGCATGCATGCATGCAAAGCATGCGGTGTTGCTGCATCGCTTGCTCGCCGGCCTTTACAGGATGTCCTTAAGCTCGCAGTGTTGCGCGCATGTCCTCGTAAACATCATTGGTGACTATGTGCCGTGGCCTATATTTGGTGTGCCATCTTTTGATCTGTCAATGATATTGAAGTATGATTAATGTTCGCCAGGGTGATTTTGTCAAATGTAAACAAAGCTAAACAGAGGCACAAAATGAGACCCCAGTATCAAATAAAAAAAAAAGACTAATCTTAATCTTAATACTAAACAAAACCTGCCATAAACTCCCACACTGATTTGAAAATGAAAATCGATTCAGGACTGGAACAAGGACAAAACAGTCCCCTTAGTACTGTAACACCTTTCCCTTGCACTTCCTGCAGTTGAGTAAATAACACCTGCCACTATGAGAAAATGTGTTTTCAATACAGATACACGCACCTTGGGTACGATCCATAGGAGGAGGGCGATGAAGATTCCAAACAGCACAGCAGCCGAAACCACAACGATCACCAGGAGAATATTCTGGTTTGGGTTGCCACACGGCTGCTCGTCTACGATTGAACAGAATAAGAACAGAATTTTATTTTATTTTTTGCCACATTTGAGAGTAGAAACCAAACACAGCGCACCAGACCAGAGTAGTCATCGGTATTGACTTTTAATGTCCGATGCGACTGTTCCAGGCAATAATAATCAGAGCACAGTGCAGAGATTAGGCCTGATGAATCCTGCCGAGCAACAAGCGACCAAGTTCTTCATTTCCCTATGAGGAAGTTGTAATTGAGCACTAGGAACTCTGCATTGCAACAAGTAGCCACTTGTTTTTATTGGTCAATTAGGCAGTCATGAGAAAGCCAAGCAGTTCAGGCGTTAGCAACATTTGAGTTGGAGTTATGTTCTCATTGTTTTGAAAATAAATAATCCATGATTATTACCTATTGATGATTATTTTTTAACACATACATTAAGATACCCCACCAAATTGTTTAAAATTGAAACAGCATTGCTCTGTGCAATAATTTGAGATGCATTTGATCTATTCCTTTACATCATGATGTCACGGGGTGATGTGCGCTCACCTTTAACCACCAGCAGCACTGGACTATCGTCGTCTACCCTCTTTAGTTCTGACCTTGCGTCGTCATACCACTCGTAGTCACAAAAGTACAGCCCCGTGTCTTCTGAGGTCAGGTTCCAGATGATCACGTCCACATTGGGGAAGATTCCCTCCACCCGGAGTCTGCCTCTGAACTCATTAGCGGATGTGGTTTTTTGGGACACCATGTGGAGAATGCGAAACTCCTTCTTGAGGCCTTTGAACAAAGTCATGTGCGTCGCATTCTGTGGAAAATGCCTGCACTGGATGGACACAGATCCGCCGGGGGGTCTCCTTATCACTTCGATGTTCTCCACTGAGGCAAGACACAAGATTACGATATTTCTTATTTGTAAGATGTCATCATTATTTTCCCCTTTTGGAGCTTGTCATGTCAGCCTCTGTATCAGCCTTACCTGTTTTGGCAGGAGTTGTGCAGAACAAACACAGGAGGGTTGCGAGACCTAAGCACACAGCAGACATGTTCAGCTGAGTTCTGAAGCTGCACGAGGAAATGCATCGGTATTTCGGTAGGTCTTCCCACATCACACGTCGCTGACGATGGCATCCTGTCACCTCTTTTTATCTGCTGTGAACTTAGACGCACATGTTGAGCATCATTCAAAAATTTCATCTTTCCCAGTAATGCGAGCAAAATATTTAAATCGCGTTACTGCTCCGATCGACGAAAGGTAACCAAATGGCACAAATAATGCCATAATCTATGATATCGATATGAGAAAAGAAAAGCTGTTGTTTCTTTACAGCATTTTGGAACTATTTGATGTGAGTCAAGGAGTTTGCATGCTGTCCCCCGTTTCTGCGAGGGTTTTCTCGGGGTACTCCGGTTTCCTCCCACATGCATGGTAGGTTAATTGAACATTCTGGATTGAAAGATTAATCGATTACTAAAACAATCTTTGGTTAGATCCCTATTCTGTCTCAAAAGGGACAGGCATGCAATTGTATGCCGGCAAACATGATGAAAAATAAAAAAAATTCTCACAGCAGCTCTCACAAATTCCCAGAATGCAAAATTTCCGTGATAAAGTCCCGCAGGTGTAAACCCGCTTCATCCTCTTGGCCTTCTCCATCTTGACTACAATCTCCCGCCTCTTCGACTTCTCCAAGTGGCACGTGTCCGACGTCCATTAGCATGTTGTGAAGGATGCAGGCGCTCAACGCCACCGCTCTTGCTCGGCTGTAATTCCCGACATCCAATCGTCTGAGTCTCCGGAATCGCCCTGTCAGGCCCGCGACGGCCCGGTCCAGGATGTGAAAATGTGGCTCTAGCGTGGCGTTGAAGCGCTCCTCCCTCGTCCCGCCTCGTCCCGGGTAGGGCGTTAAAATGCAAGCAGTGAGCGGGTATCCGGCACGAGCCACGAGCACGGAATCAGGAGGCATCGGGTGAGACTCCCGCTTGAGTTGAGATCCAAGCGCGCCACCTCGGTCCGCATCCCTGGTTTTCCCGATGCGGCAGTGGATGAAGCGTCCCATGCGGTCGCACACCAATTCAAGATGGAGCCAAGACACGTTACGCTCTTCCGTCTTCTTTGACCTCTTCACTTCTGGCTTGGCACTATCTTGACTTGAAGGTATCCGGATGGGAATGCGGGTGTGCCCCAACACTCCCAACACCCGAGGGATGTGTCGGCCTTCCACCGCCCGCTCGTCATGTTCTAGCACTCCGGAGAGAGGGAAGAGGGCAGCCTCTGCTGCGTCACCTGTGGGGGAAACATCTACATCTTTATCAAAATGGCAGTTTTCTGCATTGTAACCAGAGTGGAATGGGCAGGACCAGACCCATAGTGGAAACCGGGACAATCTGGGGCCGACTGCTAAATGCACTGCTGGGGGGGAATATTATCGCAATGATGATATGATCCTGCTATTTTATCAGCCCTACCTAATGCCAGAACTTCCATTACAGCTGGAACGACAATTTTACAGTACACCTGCACATAGGTGCGAGAATATCCCGCTTCGGTGAGTTCTGTATAAAAGCCACAGGCAGAGAAATATCAAATCTATCAAATGTAATTTTCCAAAATCTGTTTGTGGCATTTCACCATTCCGGCTCACAATAATGCACAACAAAACCTTACCTCGGGGCCAGCGAATGTGCTCGTCGCGCAGCGTGTTGACACACTTGCAGAAAAAAAAGAAAATGCGGTGGATGTTTCCTTTCTCCAAGCGGTAGAGGCGGGACAAAGTACGGTAGCTAACGCGGCTGGACAGCAGGGTGAGGCACAGCGGGACCGTCTGAGAGAGTGACAGGCGGGCACGGCCGGTCAAGCGGTTTCGGGATTGGAAGTCCCGCAGTCGGGCAGTCACATACTGCGTGAGGGCGGATAATGGAGAAACATGGTCCTTAGATCACATGGTGCTGTGATGTCATCCGTTTACTACGGGATACAGAGCTCGCTTGCTATGATATGCTGTGATGGCATGGCTCTCACCTTGACTGCCTCGTTGTCCTCCCGCACCTCTTCGGACACTTCCTCCCGGGTACTGGAGGATGCAGTAGCGGCGTCATTTCTTGACGGAGATTCACTCGTTCGTTTGACTTTGTGGATCAGGTCCGCTTCCAGCACATCCTCCACGGCCTGGTCCAGTCGCTGGTCCAGCTCGACGGTGGACAGAGGCTGCCAGTCCCGCTCAACCAGATCCAGGACGGCCCGGCCTGCCGCTAAAACACAGCCGTCGACGTCCATTTTGCCCGGCTAGGGAACCCCGTCACTGATCTGTACTGTTAGTCAAGTAGCTAAATGCTAACGGATGTGGCGTTCGATGGCATATGGGAAACACGACCATCATTTCATCCCAATAAAAATTTGGCTGTGGTGTGTCCAGGGGCATTTCAACAACACTTCGGAAAATAATAACTAAGTCCGTATTAGCTATAGCGAACCCTTAACTTTTAGGAACACTCGGGAAATAAGCATCAGTCAAATTCATTTAAACATAATCCCAGGAAACAATTGAACTGTGGTGTGTTCAGGGGCATTTCAGAAACATTGCGGAAAATAGCCCTGAGTTAAATCCGTATGTGCTGGAAGGCAGCCTTATCTTTTAGGAATACTCCGGAAATAAACGCCAGTAAATTATGTAATCAACTGTAACGACCTGATCGATAAAAATTAGCGTTCGCAAATTACCCGAGTCAAAACTTCAGATGCGTTTAAGGACTCTTGGGGAATACATATCAAGAACAAACCAAACTTAAACGACGTCGTTGTGAACAATGTTATAAGCAGGCAAACAATGAGCAAGGAGCATGAAATGAGGGAAGCGTGAGTATTTTTGTAAGAAACCATTATCTGTTGGTTGGAATCTGACCTGTTCAAGGCCTTTGCAAAACACGAGTCAAATGTTTGAAGGTCAAAGAAGGGACAAACACCAATTTTAATTGCCAATCAATTCCAACGTTAGAGGGTGGCCCAGCTTTTATGACAAGACACCATTATGCAAAATGCTTTTTCTTCAGATTTCTGCAGATGTCTCCACCATAAATATAATACACAGACTTTTCACGTGTTTATTTCTTGTTTTGGGGGGGGGGGGATCTGCATCTTCATACTGTATTATAAACAAGCAAAACACAAAGTTTGATCTGTTAAGATTGTGGAGTCAACAATGGGGACCAAACAGAGAAAACAAGCATACATTTCTTTAAATATTTCGGCCTGATTAAATGTTTGTTGGGATTAAAATGATCAATATACTCATAGGAAATGTTCTCTATTACTTTTTGCTTGGAATGGCAAAAACAAACTATTTGGGCCAAAGAAAGGAGTGAAATCCTAACAGTTTGATCAATACAAACATAAAAGCGTAAAAAGGTCTCTCCTGCTAGACGCCGTCATTGAAGCCAGTAAAGTAACAACAAAAAAAAAAAAGAAAAGAAACTCACAGTGAAGTAAGGCAGCCCAACGACAGCTCAAAAATAATCAATTAAATAGGAGGTACAATGCTTGGTGTTGAGCGGGTGACAGTGTTGCGACCAGTCTGGGCTGTGACAACATTTTCTAGCATGCACACAAACGCACCGCTCGCTCAAAGAACAACAACAACAACCCGTCATTTGCTTCTGTCCAGCTGCAGATCTTGTAGTCCTCTTCCCCAAATTCTCCCCGCTCCACCCCACCCCTGTGGATTTCCTGTGTCTACCCGCTTCCCTCACTGAACGGCTTGCTCATTGCCTGTGCTGCCCGAGTCCTGCGGCTTCATGACATCCGGGAGCTCAGGCGGGGTTGAGAATGGTTCCATCCTCAGCTGCTCGAATGAATCATCTGCTGGGAAGACAAATTGAAACTCAAGACTACCACACACACACACACACACACACACACACACACACACACACACACACACACACACACACACACACGCGCACACACACATCTGATAGAACAACAACACAAAGTTTTTTACCGCTAAGCCGGAAAGCTAAGCCTACGGTGCCGGGGGACTGAGGCCGTGCCGTCTGGTTGGTGAAGCCGCAATTCCCGAGCGTCTGCATGTCTTCCAGCTCCATGTCGTCCTGAACAACAAAAATAACATGAGTCAGCTGGTCCACACAACATTACATAACTAACAGTGAAAGGCAGCAAAGTGGCCCAAAAATGTTAGTAAACCCGTACCCTGCTATCTTGGTATCTTAGCCAAATGCAAAAGGTATCGCCACAATAAAATAGGCTTTACTGTATTGAAATTAATTCAACCATTGTTGGGTGTGATTCTCCACCATTTTGTATCAACAATAAAAAAAAGGAAAGTCGTCTTCTGTCTTCGAGAGTTTACCTTGTAGAGCCTCTGGTCCTCAGGTGGCCTCTTGAGGATGCCTTCAACAATGCGCTTCAGCTCGTATACAGATGTGGACTCTTTGGCGTCGGTGAAGATGGTCGTCTTGTGACGCCGGATCATTAGGAACACATCCTGGCGGACACAAGACAAGAGATCTATCCTCATTTTCATGCGTTTTTCCCCTTTGGCTTTCTCTTGACTCCACCACAATGCCATTACCAGGAGATGAATCTTACTGCGTAAAAGCGTTGAATGCAATTTGATTATGATCCTATACAATTGCAGTAACTGTCAGAGGCCAGCAGATGCCAGTATTTCACTGAAAAGCTTCCTTTGTTAGTGCAATGGTAAAATAAAATGCAGTACTACGTTTTTAAAATTAAATATTCATTTCTAACATGTATTTTTCGAACAAATGACAAGCAATCTGCATTACAATAAACATGATCAGGGTTCTTCCACATGTTTTGTTCTTATATGTTGTTACGAAACAAGTGTGGCGTACACAAATGTTCCTAGGTCGAATATGACTAAAAACTGTTTTTAAAGGTAAATAACAATTGTAATAATAATACAAAGAAAATTTCAAGAAAAACAATTTGCCACATTGACTTTAAATTTAAGGACACATTCCTGAAATATTACGGAGAACAGCGTCCATATAACCAGTGGCTCACAAGATTCAGACTAGCAAATGTCCTCGTAACATTTATATTTTAAAGTACATGAAAGTGTGATAACAGCATTAAAACTGAAACTAAGAATTTATTAAAGTTAACGCTAATTAGCTTAGCATGAAGCTAACGCTGTGTACATGGCAACTCGGTAGGCACAATTTAAATTTAACCAGTGGCAGTTGTTACATTGTACAATTTTATGAAACGTGACTATCAACACGAAAAGCGGTTGGATTAACTATATATATAGATACGCTGTTGGGAGATGTTTCGAGGGCCAAAAGCGTTTGTCGGGACATCATGACGAGCTACATTGCTAAATCTTAGCCCAACGTTGACACACAACAGAAGCCAAAGTTTCACGCAGCAATTATTCCCAAGATTCTTTTTTTTTCCAAACGGCTCGACCCTGTTTTATGTAGCGTTAAATGACGAGCTACTGAATAATGTTAATAAAACAATGTTGATTTTGAAGGAAGGTGTTACTAAACTGCCAACTTAAGCTAGTTGTATTTGTTGTCATGGACACTAGACGAAAAACGGCTTTATGCGCTAATACACTCAAGTCTTGCTTTCATGACGCGGTATCACTGACAAGTGATTTATTAATAAAGCCAAGTTGTTGATTATTAATAACTGTCTAACGTTGAGAAGCTATCAGCCCGTTAGCCAAACAAAGCCAGCCTTGTGGACGTAGTCTTGTTGGTGACACACTCGCTTTCCTCTCTGACGTGATTTTTAAAACACATCAAAAATATTCCCCACAGGACCAAAAGATTGTGATTTTGCCGTCGAAGCTATGTAACGTGACCAGTGTGTATCTTATGCACTCACCATGTCTAATGGTCGACTGCACAGTGAGAGCAGAAAAAAGAGGAAAAAAAAACGCCTCAACTGCACAGCGACAGCTGATGCGGCGTTCAAATTATCAACCGGACTGTCGGAATTTCCAAAATACCGCCTTGGCCGCGAGGGCCTCTTCGTGAACGCTTCGCGTAGAAATCTCGGCGACTTTATAGATGTCAATTGGTACTCAAACTATTACACATGAATGTTTACGGGCCAATGTTAAATTTGTGTCATAAGTATAAGAGCGAGCTCGTAGATGTTCCCGGCTCGTCATAAACGTAACCCACGCATTCATGGACATACTATGCGTCTAGTGGTGGCTTCAATTCTGTGACGTCAGACATGCGTGTTTTCTTTCGGTGTGTGAATATTTGTCACGTGTCTAAACGTAGCAGCTCTATACCTCATTCATTGCTCTTTGAAAACAATTGAAAATGCTGTATAACCACTTAGGTTTTGTTTCAAATAATGTAACTTATGGTGAAGTGCAGTTTTAAGTATGACCACAAGGTGACTGCGAGTTAACTATCCACAGAGCGGGACCATGCTCAGTTGTTTTACTTTGGAAAAAAAAGTGAATGACTCGAAACTTGTTTCAAAATACAATTTTTTTTTTTTTTTTTTTAAGAGTGAGCATTATTTGTGCATTAATAAATACAACTCAAATATGTGTTGATGCTCCATGTTGCACCAGGAAAGTACTTTCTTGGATCTGTGCATCTGTGTACTGGGAAACAAGAGGAGACATTTTAAGATCATTTTAAGACAAAGCTTACATATGAAAACTTACGGGCAGTTCTAGTGGAGAGTGGACGAGTTCCGAATCGCGGCAGCAGAGTCGCGCAAAAGGTCTTTCTTTGGTGTGAGAGTGTTCTTGGAAGCATAAAGTGAACACCTTGGCGGGAAGGAAGATGTCCCAGTCGGTTGTGTGTTCATCCACCAGATCACTCACCATGCTTGGAGCCAACACAATACAAAAAAAATAGTTTTTATTTCCCCCCTTTACAATAGTGTTTAAAAACAGTGTAAAAAATATATCCTCATCCAAGATGTTTGAGTTCTTGATTTGTTCCTCAGATAATTGGGTTTTTTTTCAGAGTAAAAAAAACAAAGAAAAAAAACCTCCCTTCCCCTCCAGAAAAAATGCCTTAATCTTAAAAAAAAACACCAGTTAGAAAAATACTTGACTGAAAATATCTTTTCAAGTGATTGAGTACCAATAATGTGTCACCATACACATTGCCACGGATGATACTTGAAAGGTATCACAATCTCATTTGCTTGTGTAGTGAATAATAATACAAACCTGTCAATCATATGCTGTGTGTTCAGATCAATGGCGCCGGTGTGCGGATGCTGAATTACGAGTGCCACACTGGTTGTCAGCTGTCTGGCAAGTTCTTGATTGATCTGACATCATTTACAATGTTATTTCTTTGCTTCATGTTCAAGATGTCACATGTTAATATCACTCACCTGCCCGATGACTTCGCAGGGCAGCCTAGACAGGATCCGCAGTGGTAAGCCGAAGTGGCCAATGGCATCAGCGATGTGCTTGGCGACATGCGTGGGCAGATAGAACGGCACGGCTGCTGCCTCCACCCACTTGGAGTAGTAGTCGCTTAATGTCACCACATATTTGTGCCCGTTGTACGTCAGCGGTAGAGGACCCCGTACGTCCAAACCTAGCCACTGCCACGCCGCCGTCACCTGACACCACCCAATCAAAGTCTAATTAAGAACATTTGGATCATTTTATATGATCCCTTGTTAAAAAAAAAAAAAACTCACCTCAATCACCTTTTCAGGATTTAGGCCATCCGTCTACGGCAGAGACAAAACATTTGTTTAAATGGCCTGTGAGCACTCTTATTAGTCAGAGTCAATGTATTGTCAGGGCACTGAATCGCCTTATCGAATTCTTGACTTGATTAGTAATCAATATTAAATGCCCTGGGAACAGTTAAAATGTACACTGCGAAAGACCTCTTCCAAGGCCTTTTCTCAATTGAAGAAAAGTTGCAAACAAACCTCCTTGGTGGAGGTTGTAAGCACATCTGTGTCAGGTGCCCACTGAACATCCTGCTGAGAGCAAAATAAATATGCATAAAAACGAGAATAGTAGAAGTAGCAGTTGTGCTTACTGTAGTTGTTGTCATAGCAGTAGTGGTAAAAGTAGTCGTGGTAGGACTAGTAGTAGTGATGATATCATCATCATCATCATCATGTGCATCACCTGCTTGGCACAGTAATCTCCATGGAAGAAATGTGGCAAGGACGCGATCTTGACAAAGGTCGGGTCCATGATGATCCTCCACCTGAGCGCCTCCTCCTGCACCTCCACATTCACGTCCACTTCGGCATTCACAAATTCTTCTTCGTCATGCATGTCATGCCTCGTGGTCATCGAGGGCATGCCCGAACTCGTCTGCCAGGCTTTGCTGCTCACTTGCTGCCATCGGCGAGATGAGGAAAAACAATGAATCCAAGTCTGTGAGCAGTGCACTTTTGATGAGGTAATGGTCAAGTTCACCTTTTTCTGTCGTCCTCTTGAAGTGCTGGGTGTCTACAATGAGATGAGTCACACTATTTACTATATTAAAAACAGACTTTCCTCAACAATTAAACTCATCACATTTAGTAGCGATACTTGTCAACTTGGCATTTATTTAATGTACAAAAATTCTATATTAAAACACAGAAAACGAAGATGCCAAAACTGCGAGTATGCGGGGGTCAACTGAAGTAATAATTTTTTATCAACTTATTTATCAGTAGTAGGACTAGTAAAGTGCATCCATCTATCCATTCGCTACCGCTTATGTGGTGCAATTTTTTTCACATTTTAATTCACATTAACAAGGCAATAATGTTTGTACATATTTGTACTGTACAAATGCCATACTTAAAATAAATATATTGACCAAAAACAAATTATTGATGAATAGGTGTATAGTCCATGCCCAGAGGCCATTAGCATTGTCAACAAACCTTGGTTTTGCTGGCTTCGTCTTGAGGAAGGAATATTGTGGGCACGGCATCTTCCCGAAGCTGAACACACTTGCCACTTCGGTCCAAGTGTTGCTCCTCAAAGTGTTTGCTACACAGCACAGAAAAGCGTGAAGGCGTCCAGTCCTTCCAATTCATATTGGCGAGCCATTTCTTCAGGCGTCGCTCGTTGCACAGTGGGAACCTACGAAACACATTTTGCAACCTAACTACAACTGGGTTTAAGGTGAAACCAGAAAAAAAGTGGTATGCCGAACTCACTTGAAATACTTCTCGTCGGCATCGTCGGAGTGTTCACACTCGTAAGCACACTTATAACGACCCATTTAGAACAAAACTTTACCACAGAAATGTTTATTGAAATAGTGTTTGTTTTGCTAGCACATGGTATCAAGTAGGCAAACGTAGCGTCGAATACATCCGCTTTTCAAATTAAGACTGTTGGAAGAATTCAGTCAACCCCGATTTGATTTAAAATAGATATATAAAACTGGCTGACAGGCCAGAACATTAGTCATAGTATATAAATATATTTTACAATATACTTTTTTTTTAACCTGACAGATATGCAGATTTATATATCTTAACCAAGCTCGTGGACAGAAAGCACCCCTGTGACGGAAGTTGTAGTTACCTTTTTTTCTTCGTTTGTTTATTCAGGAGTGTTTCAGATTAAAAACGCCTCCTATAGGTCAAGCGCAGCCTGCCAGTGTATTTTTTTTTGTAGAGGCGAATTAACATTCAAACCTACATTTCTTAAAACACATTTAGTAAAAAATGATAATGAACAAATTTTTAACATTCGCCCTGGTTGTTTTAGGCCAATCTTAAAACGCGTCTGAAGAGTTTGGGGTACAAATTGAGCCACGTTATTCACATTTATGGCTTTACAATGCATCCATCATCCATCCATTATCTAAACAAGTTTCTCCACTGCTTTTATATTTAATTTCACACAAACACTTAAAAAAAGTTTTTTTTTTCGGGAAATAAAAAGACAAGTTTAAGGACAGCTTTACTTCATCTGTCTGACACACATATCTGTGCGTGTTTTCATCTGATTTTAGGTTTCCACTCCAGTCTCCACTCATCCCAGTCCAGCAGTGTTCTAGTCACGTCCCACCCAGCAGCTTCCACACCTGTCAAACAAATCCATCGTTTTATCAAACATTCTAAACAGCAGCTGTTACAGATTCCCATGTCGACTCACCTTTGTGAAATCGGTCAAACTCAGTGTCTATCAAGATGTAACTCTTGTGCACCATTTCCCAGAAATCTTGATGTCGTCCTGATGGACTCAACCTATCACTGAGCCAAATAGCTTGACACATCGCTCTGATTTCATCTCGCGTGTGTGCGTGCGCTGACAAACACACTTGTACACAGCCTGGAAGTACAGAGAAACAAGAGATTTAAAATGCACCGAGGAAGGCCACTTTTTAGAAGGAGTCTTTTGTACCATTTGTAATGCCTATTAGGAAGGGTGCGTCCTTTCTCATCAAAGCCAAACGGAACTGCTCCGAGCTAAGAAAAATATGTCAAATTGTTGTGTACAAACATTTAAAGTGGAATTCCGACAGCCCAAAAGTGACACAAAAATATGCCCCAAAAGTCAAACAAATTTTGAGAGTTACCTTTGAACAACTTCCTGAAGCCTCACACCAAGTTTGATAGGTAATGTTTTCCTAAACTCTGGGGGAAAAAATACATATATAATTATTACTTCCACAATTATCTGAAAATATACAGCCAGCAGTCATGTTTCTTATACCCAAAAAGACAGGTTCCTCCCGATTGGTTTCGAGTGGCGTTGGGACATATCCGTCTCGCAGGAAATGTCGCAGCACGATGCCGAGCCGCGCCTCGTTTAATGTTTCCATGACTACTGAACGCACCGCCTTGTAGTTGGCGAACAAGTGGAGGGCGGTGAAGAGGAAGAACAGGCTGATGGTAAATCTGGCAAGTGGGAGGAAAAAAAAAATGAATATCTGAATTCGGATTACAACTGGTCGCTTAGCACTTACCCCGGGTTGTCCGTGACGAGTGGAATGAGGATCAAACTGACCAGGAGTCCAGCCAGATTCACCAAAGTCTCCTGGAATTACATTTTGTTTTAAGAAATATCAAATATTCAATGGGTTGTCTTTGTGCAAATTGCAACTGTAACTTCAAGAGTTTGTCTTCTTTTCAGGAAAATACAACATATATAGTTCTCTTTTTCGAAGGGTCACCTTAGCTTTTTGTCCTCTTTGTCGGAAAGCATAACATCATTAGTTTGTAGTACACTTCCCACCTTCCTTGACCTATTCTGTGTTGGAACTCGGTGCTCTACCAGACACAAATACCATTACTCAGAAATATTTAAAGGAATGTTCAAAGAACCTGACTGCCATCTTTGGCGGAGATGTCAGCCATGTTGTCTCGGCGAGCTTGATGGACAGTCAGAGCAGCTCTGGTGGCTCCGCCAGCCACGCCGACCACTGACTGGAGAGAACACATTTCGACTATGAGTGAGAAAGAAGTTACAGTACGACAATTTCTGTATTGTAAAATACATCTGCTTTCTTCAGTGTAACCATGGCCACTATGAAAAAAAAATACATTTTTACACTCACAAATCTAATTAGCTGTGCTGAAATAGTGGCCTCAGCCATTTCATGTTCACTACTTCTATTTGATTTACCTTGAAAATGCCCGACGTGCACACAATCAAGGTGAACCAAGCAGGAAAAAATGGGGCGAGTATTTCCACGAACATGGCAATGTCATTGAGAATATCTGCAAAAAGCCTTGACAAACATTGAGACAGGGTTAGTCTGTGAAATAATTTAAAAAAAAACATTTTTGGACTAAGCATACCTCCATTTTTTGGCCTCAGAATCCAACTTGTTTCTGCAGGAATAACAACAAAATGTTTAAAATTTTCAATGGATGGACAAATGTAGTTGGACGATCCTTTTAATCAGTCACGGAGAGGTTTGAGTATAGTCATTGGTTGTATATTCTTCATGTTATCAACACGTTTGGGACAATTTCTTGCATTTTAGGTTACGAGTGTGCACAGTAAGATCCATGAAAGGCATGCTTCGATAAATCTGGTGAGGAAAAAAACACCTTGGCATGTATTGAAAGGGAGACTCGTTTGGGATGCCAAGACCAAATGTGGCCCATTACTCTGTCTAAAAGGCACAGTGCTGAGCTTTACCCTTTTAGCCAGGCGAAGACGATCCTTCCCAACATGCTGGTTCCATCTAAGAAAAACATTACAATTGAAGGGTGTCAATATACAATAAGCATAACAATGTAGATTCTATTTACCTCTTAGCAGCCAGGTGACTGTGGCCGCAGCCACTGTGGCTTCCTGGTTTCCCACACCGACACCTCTGAGTGACGCCTGGGTGGCTAGCGTTCCTGACAGAGAGCTGGAGAAAGCCTGAGGAGAATGATGTTGACCATTAGGGGTGGCAACTGACAAGAACGTAAAGATTCAGATTTCATTATCGATACTGAGGATCGATAATGCGTGTTGATGGAGTTGAGGGGAGGGATTCTGCCAGATGCTCGCAACAAACCCTCATAATATGCTTGGGTCTGCCAGGTCAGACTGGCCTATTCCTCCATTGCAATTGATCACATTAAAAAAAATATAACCCAAAAAAATGCTTTTTGATGCGCTGGAATGGATTAATGGCATTTCCATTCATTTCAATAGACAAATTCAGTTGAGATAAGAGTAATTTAAGTTTCAAGCATGGTCACTGAAATATATCTTTTTTTAAGTCAAGGCACTATCGTACTGCACCTGCACAGTATCCCAAAACTGGTACTGCAAGTAGTCTCCACTCACACTGTCAGGGTACCCTTGAGGCAGAAATACGCTCTGGAATATATGAAAAATTAAGAAGTCAAAGAAAATGTAATAAAACTACAGATTTTTCGTAAGGCTTCCTTACTTTAAAAACACCAACAAAGGAGTTTCCTCTCGATTCAGCTTCATCGCTGTCCCTTCTCCTGTCCAGGGCTCCGTCCTTTACTACATACTGCCAAGATTCACCACTGCCGTACCTCTCGGTGGCTAAAAGAGCACCGCAGTCCCCCATTTGTGCTTGATGCAGGAAACCCCTGAAATATCCAATTTTCGATCTGCAATTGGTGTCGATATACTGTAGATATACCACAATCACATTTGATTTGCTTAACACAATAATTCAAGTGAGTTATCTTTTACCAAGTCAAGGTAAATAAATAAAATAGCATGTGTAATTTCTAAACATTTTGTTAAAGACTCTTAACAGAACAACAACGACACGTCAAACAGTTCTCATCCCACCTACTTCCTTACCTTGTTTTTTTTCCGCTTTTTCATACTCGAGGAGCCCTGATTGGTGAATTGTAAAATGCGGGCGGGGATTTATGACGTATGCTGCTGACCTGCCAATTGGGCTGTTCTCCTTCGCGTCCTTTCGAACATCTGGACACTGCCACAGTTCTGCCTGGCTAATCTTGATATATTTCTGCTTTTATGAGAAAACAACGCTGCAATGATACGTAGCAATTTTAAAATAATATAACCTGACACATTTGCGTTGTATAAAATGGAATCAGGTCAATTTCACTTGCTACACCCACTTAATATAAGTGTACAATATTAACAAGGCACAGCGATTACTGTTTTACTATCCTGTATTATATGAATATTTAAGATGAATTACAGTATTTTACGGTAAAAGGTGTTTTTCATCCGCCTCGCTTCGTTAAATACCGTTCACCCACCCAAATCGTCCTAATTGGTGCATTACAAACTGGGGCGAGTCTGAATAAATGAGCAAAAATAAATAAAAACACGGATGAATGAAGAACATGATTTAATACATAGAAAATAGACAATAAATACAAACTGAGTTTATAAATGGAGTAATACAATTTATTATTAGCGCAAATTCCATAGGACCTAATGCAGAAAAACAGCCTACAACTTGACCACTTTGCTATCTGACATTTTAGCTGGATATATTTATATGTATGTACACTTTTTCCCCCCTTGTCTAGTAATGGCATGCTACAAGGACACGATCTCGACGTGTGGAACGACATGAGAGAACAAAAGTCAATTTTCCGGCACAGGCCAGGACGTGTTGAAATGAGCAAATGAGTTTCCAAAGAAATGAACCAAGTCTGGAGTTGCTGCTGTCCATGGAACGGGTGAAAGTGGCAACACTTGTACCACCTGTAGAAGTACCCGGTAGAATCTGTATTCCGTCTTCGCAACACAAACAAACAAAAATATGAAGATCATCTCACACACATCTTAGTTTCAAGCACTACGATACCAAGGAATATCAGGGACACACTGAAAAGGAACATTATTAATACCACCAGATTAAAAGTCAGATTTTCTAGGATGGAAAAATGTAGTTTTAAGACAACAGTTGGATTTCCCACGAAGAAAAAATATTTACAAGGAAATAATATATAGCTAGAAAGAAATTGAAATATTAAAGAAAACAAATCTGATATTTTCAAAAAAGGCAGTTTTTAAATCACACTTGAGGAAATAAGTCTGAGATTTTCTTTCGAAGATAAAAGATATATCTGACAAAGTCAAATATGCTGGCCCATCACATAGTAATATTAACTACATTTTCTGATGATTGGAAAGAGAGTTGCCTGTTAAATTTTATGTTTAATGAATTAACAACTTTTTTTAATATTACACTTCTCAATGACAAATTCCGTGAAAAATGTGATTTTTTTTTTTCTTTGACTTTTTTATTTCCCTCTCAAAAATGACAGATTTTCTGCTGGAAAATGTTAACAAATCTTCTAAAAGATACTTTTTTTTTAAAATGGAAATTTTTCCATCCTAAATCTCGTGGCGCAATTATTCCTTTTCGTGTCAGTGTGGAACTGAAGCTCCTCAGTACAAAAGATATTTACCTGGAGAGCAGAATAAATAAAGAGCTCAAATGCACTGGGGAGAAGAAGGCGAAGACAAAGAAGAAGACGACCAAGAAGAAAAATGGTATCACAGACAAAAAAAAAAAAGCCAGGCTTATTGCGGAGTACAGTACAGCCACTCGAAACAGTTCACTCAGCGTCCACTGGAAGAAGCAGGGAGGAAAAAGCCCCCCTTCCCCATTCAGACGCGTAGGATCTCCAGACAATTGTTGTAGCAGATGGCGATCCAGTCGGGCTGCGTGGAGGCCCACTGCACATTGTTGATCTCGCCCTCGGCCGTGTATGCCAGGATGGGGTCCTCGATGGCTCGCGGCATCTGCTGGATGTCCCAGATCAGTGCCTGGTGGTCGTCGGCTACCGCGGGAGGGGAAAAAAAAAGAAAGGGGGGGAAAAAAAAAACGAGAGGTAGAATACATGTTTTTTTTTCCCAAACGCAAGTGCAAACTTGTCTTGTGACTTGGTGAAGCAGCGTGTGGTTCAAGGTTATTCTTGTAACCGACATCGGACACACATGTAGACTCAGCCATAGATAGACACACACGATCCTACACATCCATAGCAAACACATTCCCATACGATGCACACACATGAACGAGACACACACACACACACAGAATCTCTCCTCTTTCAAGGAATAAATCAGCAAGACAAAAAAAAACAAAAAACATGTATGTGTGTGATTTACCTGCGGTGCAGATGTGACATGAGGAGTGCGGCGCCCAGGCAATACCATTGACACAGGCGCGATGGTTGTTGAGGCGAGCCACCGGCGTGCACGGCACACGCACATCGAGGATCACAACCTTGTATACACAAACCACAATGAGACTTGTCAGAGGCGCACTGGTGTCAAGAGTGAATGGTAATGAACTTAACTATCAAAGGCACTTTAGTTTTCAATGATGTCAGCATGTTTTTGTAAACATTAAAAGCCGATATAGTCCTGAAAGGTCCGAAAACGTTTTTCAAACAATTTAATTTTCAATTCAGTTAATATAAATGGCTCTGATGCCAGGTAATTTGTGCTGCTGAACGTGTTTGATTAGGGAATAAAACTGACCTCCATGCCATCCATGGCCATGGTGGCCAGATAGTTGGGGTCTTGCTTGTTCCAGCAGAGGCGCAGCAGCGGGTGGTGCTGGGGATCCTCATAGATGATGGTGCTGTGCTCCAGGTGCCGCAGGTCGAACATGCGCACCGAGCCGTCGGCGCCCACCGAGGCGAACATGTCGCGACCGCCGCCCGCCCGGCTGAAGGCAATGTCGTACACCTGTGGGGAGGGGAATCACATGAAAACACTTGAGCTGGGCATTATGGCCTTAAAATAAAGTCCCTTTTTTTTCCTTTTACAAAAATCAAATCTCCAATTTTAAAGGAGGAATCACATTAACAGTCACGCAATGGGTGGGGAAAGTCACAAAGTTGACTGTGCTTTTTTTTTGTAAACTAGCTCCATTTTGTTCGCAGCCATGTTGTTTGGCGCAAGAGTGCACATCAGCGCTTTGATTTTAAAGAAGCACGCAGAAAAAAAAGGATAAATGGTTTCTTCAAATGGATTCATTGCCCAGCCTAGATCACACTAACCTCTTTGTCATGGGCGATGAGCTGCGTTTTGACGTGCCCCGACACCAGGTTGACGCGGCCAAGAACCTGCCCTGTCTCCAGGCCCCAGATGGTGCAGGTGGTGTCAATGCTTGATGTGCCTGCACAGGAGGTAGGACACATCTCATTTCGGCAAGACAGCCCCTGAGATTCTTCTTCTTCTTCTTACCCAGCAGGTTGGGGTCCACCTCATT
This sequence comes from Hippocampus kuda, assembly GCA_901007745.1. Lineage (NCBI taxonomy): Eukaryota > Metazoa > Chordata > Actinopteri > Syngnathiformes > Syngnathidae > Hippocampus > Hippocampus kuda. The sequence goes on along the minus strand of CAAKHF010022188.1, from coordinate 61,938 downwards.
CCAGTCGAAGGACGTAAGCGGTGCACAGAAGTCTGAGTTCTTGTTGTTGTTTAGCAAACATTCAAGTCGCGTTTCCGTGTCACTGACCTGCAATGTGGAGGACATTTTCAGTACTTGTTACTTCTTCTCCAAAAGAAAATGCACTAGATAAGGGTCGGAGAAGTACAACCCACTCTGTTCTGTATATCCAGCCAACGAGCATTTGCTCCAAAAAAAGTTTGATTGTTTAGGTTTCTTACCACACATTTCTATTCTATTGATTTATTGTTAGTTTTGTTTTTAAATAATGTACTTGAATCAATTTGTTAATATTGTAAAATATAAACCAATATGCTAGCTAAACTTTTATTATTATTTTTTTGCATGGAGTACCATTTCCTGTTGTATGGTTGTCATCAGGTTTATGTCAGTGATACATAAACACAAACAGACAAAGGGGGGGGGGAGCACGTGAGTTCACCCAACGCACCCTCCAGATGCGCAGGTAGTCCCCGCTGGTGGCCAACAGGTCCGGGTAGACCCCCTTGGTATCTGGGATCCACATGATCTTGGTGGTGGGGTACGGGTGGTCAAAGGTGTTCCTGCACACGAACTCTGAGCTCTCTTCTTCGAGACCCACCAGCTGGACCTAAACGCAGACACATAAATAATGGCGATTAATTTGAATTTAGGGTGTAAGGTAACGTTACCTGACATTGTTTCCAGTAAAATGACACAATTTAATCACGCGTTTCTGCTCCGCTGCACAAAATTATCATGAGCATTACCATCTACAGCGATACTATCTTTAGCCCGGGTTTTATCAAACAGCCCTCAATTCAAATAATATAAACCATGCTCACACCTTGTTGTTGTATTCTTCCACAAAGCTTCCCAGAGCCAAGCGAAAGCGTTTGTCCGGCCTCACGCTCCAGTTCATTGCGTAGACCGTCCATGGCGCCTCGTATTTGTAGATTTCTTTTCTCTTTCCGTGCAGCGACATCCTAGCTGAGCGGAGCTAACACGTTCGCGTTAGCTAACCGCGAATAAGTCTCCCCTCGGGAAGCGACCACGACCACTTTTGTTCAGCTCGTAAGAATAAATAATAGAAATTGCAGTGGTGGTCGCCGTCGCGTCGTGAAAACGCTAATGTAATGCAATACCACGGCCACTTTAGTCAACAAAGCGTGCCAGCCATAGCTCCTTCAGAACGACAAAGCTTTGTCAGGCTAGCGGACTACTAGTGGGCGACTTCCGTTTACGTCTTTCAAATTACGAGCTATATTTTGGGAAACGTTCAGTAGTTCTTTCACTCAACAATCATTTTGAACATTTAAATATTATTGACACCAGTGTGTATTTCACCCTCATTTATAATTATGGCTGCTCACCATTGATTTCAAAATAAAACATTTCAGCCATGTCTCTACGAATTCCTTTCAAACCAACAACAAATAAGGCCATGCTACTAATACATTTTATAATATCGTAAATATGTATTATACACATAGACAAGAGTAATTATTAATCATAATTACTGGTAAGAAAATCTTGAGTTTTCTTTCTGTTTTGTATTTCTCTCCTAATTGAAAACTCTGCCATGTAAATGATCTTTCGGGAGTTTCATTTTAATAAGATTGGATTCTATACGGTGCTACTTAAACTTTGAAACAGCCTGTTCCTATGTTGATTTGAAGTTAAAATTAACGTCTACATATGAACATGTGCCCTGCGACTAACTGGCGACCTAGGTCAGGGTGGAGTCCCCCCCTTCGGCCCGAAGTCAGCTGGGGTAGGCTCTAGCAAGACCCGCAACCATCTTTCAGGATAAGCAGTGTTGAAAAAAGGATGACTGATAGATATGAACCTATTAATGCTGTCTCGCCATTTGGAAGTCCAACGTCAGCTCGCGTTGCTGTCGTGCCCAAACTCTCGCGTTGACAAAGGAAGTCTCGTCGCCGTAGTTTTACTTTGAGAGGTTAAATCCGTGTCAAGCTTCCTCCAGCCACCCGTTGCAATTTGGGGACTGTTTGAGAGCATATATCCTAACGTGAACCCAACAGGAAGGGTCCGGTAAGCTGTTAGAATTCTTGTACTTGAATCTGTTCAATAAGTGTTTTGGTGTCACTTTTCATTTGTGAGCTCGGGCTTGTGGTCGCTAGTTAGCATGCTAGCGGGAGAGCTGGTTTGTAAGAAAGTGATAGGGGGGATGGTAGGGTGCAGGGGTCTGATTACGTGTGAGCTGAGGGAGTCAATCCCACAAAAACTGACAGGTGTCCAAGATGAAATTGCGCATGTAAGCAACGCTACACTTTTATTAGCTGTATTATGACAACGTGTCTTCGTCGAATACGTTGCTAAGGTGGCATTTGTGACACAGTTTGATCTTGAAGAGTCTACTAAGGTAGCTAATTAACGTATTCTACTCTAATTTCCTCCATTGAATGACAAAACACAGAGGTGGGGTTGTTTACAAGTCCTGATCAAATGTACTGCAGGATGACATAAGAAAGATGATAAACCTTGGATGATTACATCACTTTTCCCTTTCTTGCAGGCTCCACCATGCGACATTTATCTATCCTGCTGCTCCCACTGCTCCTCCTGCTCTTGGCCTTCCCAGTCTCCGGTGGACGCTACAATGATGACTTTGATGATGGTGAGGACCTGGCTGACTTCGACGACAACGACTTTGCCGAATTTGAGGATATGAGCGATGATGCAGTGCCCGAGGCTGGCACCGCCCCGCCACCTGCTCGGGGCAGCCCTTCTTTGCGGCCTGACGAAGACGAGGATGAAAACGAGGCCACAGTGGAGTTGGAGGATGGCCAAGATGGTTTTGATGACTCGGATGCCCAAGTAGGATTCACTTGTGAGAGTACAGTAGTGTGTACGTGTGTGTCGAGGGGAGTAGAGTAGGAGTATGTTTTTAAAAAGTTAGTGCATCTGACGGTGGTTTCGTGCTTGTAGGGAGGGGGGGGCTGTAATATATTGCTGTTTGTGGTTACTTAAACTTTGATACAAATAGGTTTCAGAAATTATATTTAATGCAAATTTCTGATATGTTTTCCTCAGGATCAGGACATTTACAGTAAATATGACCAGGAGGAGTTTGAGGGTATTGGCGACATGGAGAAGACTGGGCACCCCATGAAAGACCCCCTCATAATCCATACGGTAAATCTGATTTAACTCTTAAAGACTCTCTTTAGATTATTGACGTCACTTGTCTTTCTTTTGCCTGCACAGTGTAGTTATCAGATGCATCCTGAATATTCAAAACTAGGCCAAAGTTTAGTTTTTTTAACACTCCTTAACACTGCAAGCAAGGCATTATTAACTTTAGAATTATCTTTAAACAAATAAAGCATGATCAAAGTATTCATTTTCATGTTTAAACCAAGATCTCTAAAAATAATTTTTGAACCTCCAGTCATGTTTTCAAAGGTTATCTACTGTTTAAAGAAAAGCCAAATTAAATTTTCTATGCACACGCAAACGCTCCCTAAACAGGTTCAAGATCTTGTTTGTTGTTGTTTTAAATAACATTCCCTATTGTTTAAACAGGACGTCAGGTCAAATATTGTTTAGAATATTATTTGTTTGCCCCCACTAGTCTAAACACAACATTGTTTATTATTGCGTTTGTAGAATATGAGTTAAGCAGCAAAATCCACCAGGTTTTATTTATCTTGTCCCTGCACCCCCCCCCCTAATAGAGACTTGCTGTTTGCTTGTGTTCAGGTTCCAGCCCATCTTCAGAACAGCTGGGAGAGCTACTACATGGAGATCCTGATGGTGACGGGCCTGCTGGCCTACATCATGAACTACATTATCGGCAAGAACAAGAACAGCCGCCTGGCTCAGTCCTGGTTCAACTCTCACAGAGAACTGCTGGAGAGCAACTTTGCTCTTGTAGGTGAGTTGCCCATGGTCACCATTTTTTTATTATTATTATTTTTTTTTTTTATTTTTTATTTTTTATGATGATGCAACAACAACTGGAAATGGATGATTGTGCACACAGGTGACGACGGCACCAGCAAAGACGCAGTGAGCACGGGAAAGCTCAATCAGGAAAATGAACATATCTACAACTTGTGGTGCTCTGGACGTGTCTGTTGTGAGGGAATGCTCATACAGCTCAAGGTAAAGGACCGGGGCGTGCGTGTGTGTGGTACTGTGTATGGGTTTTTGTGGTGGTTTGGTGTGTATTAGTATTTTAGTTTGGAAGGGTAAGTATAGTGCTTCAGTGGGAGGGTATTGTGTGTGTAGAGTTAGTATTGTGTATATGGAAGGGGGTTATATGTAAGTGTTAGAATAGAAAGTACAATGCTGCCATGTTTTAAAGTTTCATCTTGTTGCATCCCTGATTGACCTCGAAATGCTTGTGTTTGGAACCTCTTGCACACATTAGAAGCACAGAGAAGCAGTGAGGACCCGAGTGCCTGGTACCTGACCATGCGCTCCTTATCTCGGAGAGAAAGATTTAACCCTCACCAGTAGACACACTGGCGCCTGTTAACTGACAACTTAGAAAGGAAGATTTAACCTTGGACGGAAGGGAGTGCTTGTACGCTCCGTCATGAGCAAGGGTCATGAGCCAGGTGACCGACGTCTTAATTCAGGGAGACACCGCTCGTTAAAATGTCTACGTGTCTGTTAGTTTATAGATGTTGGTGCTGGTTCTATGGGAATCCTTTGTCTCAGGGGGTCTGCTGAGGGGTGGCCCAGTTGGGCCGCCCAGAGGTGCGGCATGTTAATGAAGATGGGAGTGTTTTTCTGATATATTACTTGTAATTTGCATATCCAATCAATAAAAGGGCCGGCAGAGGTGGCAGAGGGCGGGTGTCAGTGAGAAGCGCACACGGAGTGGCTTCGTAAGAAACTACACCTCCTGCCGGCAGAGAAAGACAATCTGTTCCTGTGTTCGAGCCTTTGTCGACCGTCCGAGCGAATATCTCTGACAGTAAGCCAGGTTTCGCGTGGGTCTGAGTTGGGTGGAGTACTGTAGTGTTTGCGGGGGTGTTAGTGTAGTGCGTGCGGAGGTAGTATTGTGGGTGCGCGGCTAGTGATGCGTGTGTGGTGGATAATGTGTTTTTGTGTATGTGTTCACATTTAATGGTGCATGTTTATGCGTTTGCAGTTCCTGAAGAGACAGGACCTGCTCAATGTTCTGGCCAGGATGATGAGGCCCACCTGTGACCAAGTGGTTGGTATCAAGTGAACCGCAGTGTTAACACATTCCCATAATATCCGCTACGTGTAGCGAGAAAGCGCAAATAGTTGTGTCATTGTCAAATATGCTGTGTGTCTTCATCGTTTTATGCATAGCAAATCAAAGTGACTCTGAATGATGAAGACATGGACACGTTTGTGTTTGCTGTGGGCACCAAGAAGGCGATGGGCCGCCTCCAGAAGGAGCTGCAGGACTTGGTAAATACCTTTTTCCTCCAGTAGATGCCATTCCCCAATTAGTCGCCATGTGCATCATCCAAGAAAGACGCAAAGCATACATAAACTATCAGTGGAAGCTACGATTGTTGTTGTTGTTGTTTTTGTTTAGAGTGAGTTCTGCGGCGACAAGCCAAAGTCCGGAGCCAAATTTGGCCTTCCAGACTCTTTGGCTATTCTAACGGAGATGGGCGAGGTCACGGATGGCGTGATGGACAACAAGGTAACGTGTTATGATTTTTTTTTTTAAATAGTATGACGTTTTGCTTCTTTCTATCATTCTGTGTGCTTGTGTTTCACAGATGGTTCATTATATCACCAACCACGCCGACAAGATCGAGTCCATCCATTTTTCGGACCAATTTTCTGGTCCAAAAGTTATGCAAGAGTGAGTATCATATTTAATTTTTTGTTTTTTTGTTTTTTTTTAAACAATTTACAGCAGTTTTGTCTAATATTCATACCCTGTGTTGCTTTTCAGGGAGGGTCAGCCTTTAAAGCTACCTGAAACAAAGAAGACATTGCTGTTTACATTTAATGGTCATCATTTATTTGTCTTTGCTACAACACTCACTGAGGGACCATGCCATTAATTGTCATTGTCATGGTCTCTAATCCGTTTTGTATGTATCATGTAGTGCCTGGAATGGGCAACACTTCTCCCAAAGACATGGACGCTCTCCTGCCCCTCATGAACATGGTTATCTACAGCATCGATAAAGTCAAGAAGCTGCGTCTCAACAGAGAGGTAGACTCACACACACACGCAATAAACAAACACATGCAAACAAATAAACACATGAATACCCAACACAATCAAATTCAGACTAAACTAATGTGAAGGTTGCAAAGCACTAAAGAGTCCTCCTACTGCCCTCCTTCGTCCTGCAGGGGAAAATGAAGGCAGATCGCAACCGTGCCCGCGTGGAGGAGAATTTCCTGAAGCAGACGCACGCTCAGCGCCAGGAGGCCGCGCAGACCCGACGCGAGGAGAAGAAGCGGGCCGAGAAGGAGAGGATCATGAACGAGGAGGACCCAGAGAGACAACGCCGCCTTGAGGTGCCGATACAACCACGTCCAGAGCTGTTATTTATGATTCTGCTTGCTTCCAAAGGATCACACAGTCACCAACAATAAACATTGCATCCTGATCGTTTGTTCAGGAAGCGGCTCAGAGACGAGAGCAGAAGAAGATCGAGAAGAAGCAGATGAAGATGAAGCAGATCAAAGTGAAAGCAATGTGAAGCTCGCCCATCAACGAGTGGACGTCGCAAAAGACATTATGTCATCTTATCAGCACACTTCACTGCATCATCATGTTTTTGTCTTGGTGGGTTTTTAAGACTGCACCTGCTTTTACATTTGAAGCATCACCACTGGGTTCCATTGATTTGTAATCATCGCATTAATATACTCTTCAATTACATTTTAAATTATGTCCGCAGTGAGGTTGCTTTTCTGCAGGCTGTTTTGAATGAATATCTGAGAACACGTCAATAAAGTGCACTGGAGTCTGCTACTTTGTCTCGTTGACCGGAAGACATACGCTATTTGAGGACTGGAAAGGGTGTGGCATTGTGCTACATTTCGTGTCAACAAGTTGAACTAAATTTGTTGGCATTACGGCACCACCCTGGCACATGAACAACATGATCATATTACAATATACTGTATAGTATAGTCCTGGACATTATGCAACCAAGTGTCATTTATACTACCTTTTGAAGGGTGCAATCACAGGAGCAGGCCTTTAAAAAATAAATGTGTAATCGTACAACTCGTGTATATTAAAATTTCCCTAATCGCATCATTTTTTAAATTATAAAGTACATTTAGCACATACCTTCTATCACAAGTTATTTAGGCTATTTATTCCAAATAGATTTTTTATTGATCAGTCATTGTCTATTTTTAAATTTTGAGCTAACTATAGTTAGTATATTGCAAATGATTACCAGAGTTGAAAATGCAGGATCTATCGCATGTTGGAATGGTATCATTTGCGCGAAAATGTAATCCAAATAACATTGTGTGTCGCTCATTTAAGAACAAGTCATCGACAATCTTGTTGAATAGTTTTTTAAATTTTTACATGTATTTTAATAATATTCAATTTTAGCAGAGAGCCACCAGAGGACGCTCCGCGCTTGTTAGACTTTAAAAAATGCAGATTCGACCATGAAGCTAAATTACATAAATGGCACGGGGAGGAAAGTGATTCATTTATAATTATATCGCAATTATTAACGTTAGTGCAAAGAGTCCAATAATGCAATGGTCGAATTAAATTTTGATTGAATTCTAGCAGTTTTCGGCCAGCCGCTTGTACGATTTAAAAACGCAGATTCGGTTGTGTTATAACCTTATAATTCAGGTAAATAAAATTGATCAAAATAATATTCAAGTCACTCACACAGAAACCTATTGCAGACAACAGTTGTTGTGTTACAGATTGATACAATAACTCGTAGTTTTTCATTTTATTTTTATATTGAGTGGAAAGTGGGTGTGAGAAGCTGTTTGCTGCGTTCGCCTCCTCTGATGGAGAACAGGCGAGGCTTTCAGGTTTGTTACGCGATGGCCGCTCTCTCCACAATATTGGACTTTTAGAGGCCAAAAACAACTCCCCGGTGTTCCGCAGGGACTCGCGCTTCCCTCGACTATCTACCGGAATGTCAGCGGCATCGTTTTCGCCCCCTACTTTTGCTTGAACGCGGGCCTCGGAGCTGTCCCGTTTGTGTTTTGGTGGGTGGACTGTGTTTTTCTTGTTGACCGGGCGGGCCTGACGGCGGGCTACTACTCTCGGATGAGCGCGCTCTAGGACTCTCGGAGCTGCGGGTCTTGCCTTTTCAGGAGGAAACCAAACCCCACAGTCCTCAAAAGTCTTAGATTAAACGGCCGACGTTTATAATATGGTATCGACTGTACAGTGTGGCAAAACGACCTGTTTTGCTTCCTAATTTGACGATTATGCTAAGTTAGCGCTAGCTGTTAGCCTAGTCGCGATAACTTGCCTTAGCATAAGCACACACACAAAAAAGGTAAGAAAATTGACGCCGTTGTGGAGCACTCGAAACGCCTGTAATGTCATATTTATGAACCGAATGAGAACCCGGTTCGAGTTTTGTTCATCTCTAATTCTTATTTTGTATGAATAGGTAATACCACTGGCGTTTTTTCGCTGCCTGTTAGCATGTTAGCACAGCTAGCTGAACTAAACTACTGCTCTGTGACGTAAGTCGCTCATTGTTTTGACAGCGTCTTACCCGGAGCAGCGAACGTCAGCCAAATGTCTTCTTTAATGCTTTTCTCCGTATTTATTTACGATACACAAGTAGTTACTATTCGCGCTTCATGCGTGTCGTTCTTGGGGTTTACTTGATTGTATTTGTAGCACGAGTTGGGTACCGTTAGCCAGCCCAAAGCTGTGCACATACCGGTACTTGCTAATGTTGTTTGCATTCCTTACACACTATCTAAACACACGTATTTTGGCAGCTGTAGGATGGATCCAGACAGCGGTGCAGACACACAAAAAGCCGTAAGTTTGCAGTGGAAGAGTTTCAAACTGGTCCAGGACCCGGCCATCAGACGGGTGGCACAGAAGATCTACAGATACGATGGAGTACATTTTAGCGTGCCTGTGAGTATACACTGTTTTAATTTCACGTGCGATGTGATTGCAGTGGTGCGTGGTTCTACAGTGTTACAGATGGCATTCAGTATAGGCAGCATGTGTTCAGAGAGAAATGAGTGTTGATGTTTGTCTGTCTTCATATGTACATCTGCGACAAGTCCAGGCTAAGTGTTGTCCTCCCAGCTTTCACCTGGCTTGTCCAGTTCTGTCTAGTGCAGCCGCGTCACTCAATAAACTGTGGGTTTTAAAATTGTTGCACTCCAATCCCTCATGTGTACAAAATGTTACTAGGACTCCGGATTCCCACCTGTGGGTGAACTACGGGACCCAAGACCCCGCAGATTATGGTCCAGGTATGCAGAGATGGTCCTGCCAGTGCCAAAGTTTAAGGTGAAAAGATCTCCACACATCTCAGAGCATCCCACATTCAGATTTGTCCTGACCAATTTTTTTTTCTCTCCCCAATCCCCAGCTGGACGATTTCTATGTGGGTCCGATCCCCCTCAAGGAGGTAACCTTCGCCCGGCTCAATGACAACATCAAGGAGCCCTTCTTGGCCGAGATGTGCGCCAAGTTTGGCGAGGTGGAGGAGATGGAGATTCTGTTTCACCCTAAGACCAGGAAGCACCTGGGTCTGGCTCGAGTGTTGTTCACCAGCACACGTGGTGCCAAGGACACGGTCAAGCAGCTGCACAACACCTCTGTCATGGGCAACATTATCCATGCGCAGCTGGACATCAAAGGTGGGACAAGGGTGGATTGTTGGGGCGCCACATGTATGCACTGCACTGCACAAAGTGAAAACTACAATAACATTTTACAGACAGACAGCAAAGTAATCTTGTAATAGCAGTTCCAAGCAATAGTTCATTAGTAGGGGAGCATTTTGGCTACCCATTTGACAACAGAGATGGAAGCTGCACTGTCAATCAGCCCCGATTTTTTTAATTGTTACCATAATATATCGTCATTATTACACTGATACACCCCCAGTTTGTGAATTGTATAGTTTTTATGCTCACTATCCCAATAAACACATATTTTTCCGATCTAATGTTTTAAAAAAAAAAAGAGAGATTCAATTATTATTTTGTCTGCAGGCCAGCAGAGGCAGAAGTATTATGACCTGATTGTGAATGGTTCCTACACGCCTCAGACGGTCCCCTTGGGGGGCAAGGCCTTAGTTGATTGCCTCACCCCGCAGACCCCCGCACAGCAACAGCCTGATGTGGTAACTGTCATGAATAGAATATGAATTGTATTTCATTTCCAAACGCTTACATGTCATTCCTGTCCACACAGTCTTCTGAAATCCGGCGTCGGCTCTCCAGTGAGTTGGCAGTGTTGGCAGCGGGTGTCCAGCAAGCCCTCAAGTCTGGAAACATCACTCCCGGTTCAGCGGACACCGGTTTTGGTGAGCAGCGCCTGGACACGCCCCCCTCTTCGTCCATGACAGGCGGCTACACTTCGGGGTCCTCAGCGTCCTCTCAGAGCGGAACACCATACAGCTCCAGATCAGGGACGCCGTTCTCTCAGGAGTCGGGCTATTCTGGAACCCGGTGGGTTGTCGGTTCGACTTGCAGTGTTCGCTTCTAAGCAACGCGTGATGTGTTATTTTCATTAGGGTTGGGGGAGGGATGATTTGTGAGGTGGTGCATTGCTTAAAATAGGGAATGCAAGACCGCTGTCTAGTGACTTGATTGTTCGTATTCTTTTTTTGGGGATCTTTATTTAAAAACATATATCTATATCTATCATTGCAGAGATTCTCAAACTCGAGCTGATTAGTTAAAATTTAAAAAGTTTGACTTTTCTTTCTGTCAGGCACAGCGGCTACAACGCGGGGACTTTGGGAAGTGGTTACCCACCTCAGGACATGCTTCCTTCCTCCTCCTCCTCCTCTGCAGTGTCGTCCACAGTAGGCGGTGGATTCAAAGTGTCTCGCTACTCCGAGGACGTTCACGAACCTTCGCTGTACCACCGAGGTCGGGCTGGGTACCCCCCGGCCGCCTCGTACCGTCCTAACGAACCGCCCGGCTACCCACCATACCCCAACGCGGGAGGAGCCGGGTCCCACATGGCACACCACTCCGCCATGCCTCCGCCACTTCTCGGGTCCCAGTATGAACAGCCTCTCATGACTGAGCGGGAGCGGGACAGAGACTCGGGGCGCTATGGGGCGGTGAGCAGCGCCTCCAGGCGGGCGTCTTACCATCACCAGCAAGACGCCAACTCCTCCTCCTCCTCCTCCTCAAAGTACCATTCTCATCACTCACACCATCACTCGGACCGCCGGGACGAGCGGGGATACAGACGGGACAGCGTGGGCTCGCGTGAGCACGGACACCAGCGGCACCGCAACCACCACCACCACCACCACTCGCATAACCACCATGGCAGTCGCAGGAAGAGCAGCCACGACCGCGACAAGGATCGAGACAGGGACAGGGACCGAGAGCGGGAGCGGGACATTGACCACTCGAGCAACTCGGACCCCAGATACAATTCCAACTCGCACCGCTCTTCCTCGAACAGCATGTCCCCTCCGCCTTCGTCCTACTCCGCATATTCAGCTTCCAAAGATCCCACTCCAGTCCCTCCTCAGGGATTGGATGCATCCGCTCGTCTAGGGGGCATGAGCCTCCCTGAGAGGGCACCTGCACCCTTGGCAGGTGCTCTTCCGCCGCCTCCTCCCCCACCACCGCCGCCACTTCCACCAGCATCCGTCATCGCCGCCGCTGTGGCCGAGACGCTGGGAGCGCTTGATTTCAACCAGGATAGTCCCAAACGAGAGGAGCAGTGGACCAAGCCCAAACGCCGTCCCAGCACGCCACCAATCCCACCGAAGACACCACCACCTGTGTCCCCTTCCCATTCCTCCAGTGCCTCCTCTTCCACTCCTCCTTCCTCCACTCCCCTCCCCCAGCACCCTGTCGCCTCCGGTAGCTTGCCACCAGGTCGCCGGCGTGGTTCTGCCTCCCCGGAGCCGGACTCTACCAATGAAAGCTTACCGTTTGCCCACCACAGCAGCAGCCTGGACTCCCGCATTGAGATGCTCCTCAAGGAGCAGAAAGCCAAGTTCTCCTTCCTTGCCTCCGATGAGGAAGATGAGGAGGATAAGCTGAGGGGTTCACGCTCGGAAGGCGGGACAAAAAGAGGGCGAGCGGGCAATGGTGCGGGCGAGAACACGGGTGTCAACCAAGCAGTCAACAGCGGGGACAAGGAGCGGGGCAAAGGGGACCGTGACCGTGACAGTCTCAGGAAACGAGGGAAAGAAACAGACAGTCGTAAAAGCCCCGCTGAGCCACTGTCTTCCACGGCAGCTTCTTCCACGTACTCTCCTCACGTGCCAGCCCCAGATGAACCGTTGGCCCCGGTCGGCCCAGCGGAGACTGACGCCGTTCCAGAGGAGTTGACGCAGGACGTGAGCAGTGACACACAAAACAGGACTGGAGCGCACACGCCACCTTACAACGGTCAGAGTCAGGTAAGCGGGTGTCATTTAGCCATCTTCGATGATTATTTTTCATGTTCACTCTCGGAAGGCAAACATTTCTCCTGTTAGTCAAAAGTATCAAGTCGTCTGAATGATGAAATGCCCCTCCTTGTCAGTGGCAGCACGCCATGCCGTGTAAAGCATTCACACAGACTCTTAACTATTATGTCCGCATTTTCAAACTATTCCAGCGTCAATATTTTGAAGTCCTTGGGGATATCCGAGGAGTTATTTTATTCCATATTTCTCAACCGGTTAAAACCTTGTGTTTTTCCTTTCAGTCCTCCCCTCATTCTTCTGGGGAAGACATGGAAATCTCAGACGAGGAGGAGGAGGGCGAAGTGACCATTACGACGGTGACCACCCACCAGCCCTCTATCACTTCTTGCTCCTCGCCATCGTCCTCCCAGGCGGCAATACCGTCCCAGGCGGCGGCAGACCGCTCGTCGTCATCGCCCCCACCCATCTCTGAGTCAACACAGCACTTTGGCACCTCCCTGCACCCGCCCATCCCCTCTTACCCACCTCATCTGCCGCCTCCACCGCCACCGGGCTACTCCCTGCAGCCACCTCCACCTCCCGGGGTCCCGCCGCCCCCTCACATGGAGCTGCACCCGGAGTATCCTCTGCCCCCCCACATGTATGACTATGCCACCTCAATGGAACTGATGAACCAATACACTGGTGGGGCACCCATGTCCTTCCAGATGCAGACGCACATGCTCAGTCGCCTGCACCAGCTGCGCATGTCGTCTTCTAACGGCACGGCGGGCGAGGCTGCCACGGGGGACTACTCTTCATACCACCTGCACTCATTGCCACCCCCGCACGCCTCTTTCATGGAACAAGAGGGGAGTGGGGCGACTGCACACTATGAGCAGGATCACCGCTACATGCCGCCCCACATGCTTCCCTACCCGTACACTGACCCGCACAGCACCCAGATAGCGCCTCCTTCGCATCTGCCGCCTCCGCACCCAGCATGGCCGCCACACATCTCAGCTGCACACTACCCCTCCTACATGCCACCGCCCGCCTATGGCACCATGCCCCCTGGCGAGGACGGTGAGTACCAGAGCCCCACCGAGGAGATACCCCTCCTGCCTGAGAACCCTCACGAAGCCACCGTGCAGATGGCGCTGGCCACCCTCATCCAGGAGATGAAGAGCATCATGCAGAGAGACCTGAACCGCAAGATGGTGGAGAACATCGCCTTTGCCACCTTTGATGAGTGGTGGGACAGGAAGGAGACTAAGGCTAAGGTACAGAAATATCTCATTTAGAATTTTAATTTTTCCTTTTTGGCATGTTTGACTTGTCCTATCAATAATTTGACCTGGCTTCTTCGCACCATGGTTTTTTTGGGGGGATAAAAAAATAAAATAATGTACAGTATTGTATGTGGAGCCACAAAACTTAATAATACTGGCAGTTTTTATTCCAATTAGTTGTTTTTGGCCCTGTCGCTCGGTGTGCAATGGGCAGAGGAAAACCAGGGGTCGCCGTTTCTTAATCGCAGTGCGTCAGGGAGTCACTTACTGCATTTGGTTTGTGATGGTTTAATTCAATCCGGTTCGGCCACCAGCTTGTAGAATACTAATGAATTAGAAAGTCTATTTTTAAGCGCTATTGTTTTTGTCGTCAGCCATTCCAGACGATGTCGGCCATGCGCGACGACGAGAAAAAGGAGGAGAAAGTGAATCGTCCTCGCGAGCCCCTCATGTCTCTGGTGGACTGGGCCAAAAGTGGTGGCGTGGAGGGCTTCTCCTTGCGTGGAGCACTCAGGCTACCTTCTTTCAAGGTAATTGACGCAGTGCTGTCAGAGTGCAACAAATTACACAAACAATATGAAACAAACAAAAAAAAAATCAATAATTGTTAAAAAACATTGTTCATAGGTGAAGAGAAAAGAACCTCAAGAGCTCACGGAAGCAGACATGAAAAGACCTCGGCCATCGACGCCGCCCGATGAGGATGACGATGGTTTGTCCAGCTCATGTCATGTTACGTCATGTCAGAAGAGGACCGTCTGACTCTTGTCTGGTTCTCAGGTGTTGACGGGAGAATGCCTGATGTTGGTCGAGAAGGACGAGACAACAAGAGGAGGAAAAAGAAGCCCAGGAGTCGAAAACCTTGGGAATTGGACAGCGAGGGAGAGGAGACGTCTGATGGCTCGTCTTCTGAAAAGGTTTGATGTTGGGCTGCCTGTTTGACAGCTAGAGGGCAGCATTCCAGATCATGTTTTCTGATGGTAACTGTCCTTTCTAGGATGATGGTGAAGTAGAGGCGAGTGACAAGTCTGATGGTAAAAAAAAACACTTTTCACAAATTATGCAATGTTATGATTAATGACTTCTCCCATCAGTGATAAAGTCCGCTACAGACTTAGTCACACACAGGCATATATTTAATTTATGGCTCCTCTCGCCAGTTATTAGTGACAAACGCCACCTCGCACAATAGAAGTGAATAGAATGACTTGGAACTATCCATAGAGTCAAAAACGTGTTTTGCTGTTTTTTAGATGATGCCCTTAGCGCCGACAGCGACGACGAGAGTCTCTCCTCTTCCTCAGAGGGCTCTTCCTCTGATGCGTCTTCATCCTCCTCCTCTTCCGAGGAGGAAGGGGAGATGCCTGACAGCGATGACCCGGACACCATGGATGACTCCACCATGGACAGCACGGTGGAAAAAGACGGCAGGTATGTTTCAATGTTTTTTGATGCCCAAAAAAATGTATTAACCCTCCATTGTGTGTTGTTGATTATATTTTGCTTTTGTGCTTTTATCAGAGGGAAGATATTTACAAAGGCAGAGCTCAAATTTGGTAAGTCATTTTAAGTCAAAATGTGAGGTGCTTAAAATACCGTAAAAGCCAAGAAGAAATCGATGTCGACGTAGCGACAAGGGATCATTTTATGTTTCTGTGTTGTTGCTGGGTCTGATTTAAAGCTGTGGACAAATGTTCAGATTCACATTTTGACTCATTCGCTTTGAAACGATTTTAGCCGGGCATTGGGTGTGGAAAACTCGAGTGGGAGCAGACTTATTTCAATCAGTCCAACTCTAATCTAACAATCGAGCCAAAATACGAACATCCGAGCAAAGCCGACTGGCACATTTTCCACTGTCGAACACTCACTGAAAATGTACATCATGTCTTTTAGGTGAAGCCAAAGACGGCAAACCGGGACCCCCCTCCATACGGCCCCCGTCCCCGCCGTACCCTCGTCCTCCATCCCCCGTGGTCCTGGTGCCCCCTCTCAAGAAGCGCCGAAAGACTGTCTCCTTCTCCACCGAGGAGAACGAAAGCAAAGATCTGCCATCAACTTTGCCGCCATCTGTGTCTTTGCCTCCCCAGCAAATGCCGGGTGATGCACCCCCCCTGTCACCCGCCAAACCGTTGGATACATGTGTTGCTACTGGCCCCCGTCCCGCCCACGGCATCCAGCTCCTCCCCTTCGCCTCCAAACCGGGTGAAGCTAACGCTCTCATCGTGCCGCCATGTGGACGGACTCCAGATTCTGATGAGTCGAAAAGGATCGCCCCGCCCAAAATGCCCGGCAAACGGGCCTCGGGCAAAGACTCCCCCAAATCCTCTGCCCCCCCTGTCATGGTGTGTCGTACTGTGCAGAACCTCCCACTGGACCATGCCTCCATGTGCAGGATGGCCTTCGAGGAGGTGCCCCCTACATCTCCCCTCAGCAAGCGATCGCGTGGAAAGTCCCGGACTGCCATCATTCCGACTTCCCTCCACGAAGAAGACGAGGATGATGAGAAGGAGCAGAGGATGAGGCTGCGAGAGCAGCTGGGAGCCTCGAGCCTGCTGCAGTTGGCCTCGACCTCCACCGCTGACTTGTCGGTGCTGGCCGATGTGGCCCTGAAGATGGATCCCGATGCCGGCGACTCGGAGGAGACGGAAACGTCAGACGAGGCCGAGGAGCAGAAGATGGAAGACGGCTTCTTCTCCGAGGAGGCTCTGCTGCGAGTCATGAGCTCGGAAAGCATGGTGGTCTTCATGGAGCACAACTACTGCAGACCGCCAGTCCTCGCCGCACCACCTGCCTCCAGGAAGACTTCCAAGCAGGAGTCCTCCCTCCTTCTCCCGGCCGACCTCAGCGCCATTTCTGGGGTGCTGGAGGCGCCCGAGGAGGTCATCGGCGAAGCCTTTCCTTCGAGAGGAGATCCCGGCGAGTACTTGGGATTGCTGTCTGAAGAGTCGAGCCAGGCTAGTCCGTCGACCAGGAGGTTACAGGCGACCAAAGCGCTGGAGCTAGAGAAGAACAAAAAGATGAGAAGTAAAAACAAAGATCATCTGGAGGTTCTCCTTGCAAAACAACCAAAGGAGACGCCAGCCATGAAACAAAAGAAACGCAAACGAGAGGTTTGTGCTTTTACTCTACCTATCCAGCTAAAAAAAAATTATGCAAAATGACTGCATTCATCAAAAGAGAAACCGAACATGTACATGTCAAACACTGTTTAGTGGAGTCACGTGTGTTCACATGTGATTGATCCCTACACGGATGAGAACATGAATTTTGGGTATATGATCCGCTGCGCAAATTTAATTTTATTACTATATCTGGGCAGCCCGGCATCAAATGACTCTGGTCGGTACAAATACGCATACAAACATACTGTGTCGGTGTATCGCTAACTAAAAGTTTACATGCTCTGTAAAAAAAAAAAAAATAGTCGTCTGTCAAGCCATGTGTCTTCAGTGCGGGTCATGTGATGTAACTGACCCAATCGTGTCAAAAAAGTACTCGAATCCGACACTGCGGTGACATTCCCTCGCTGTGTGCAGGACTCTGATGCAGAAGAGGACGTGGACGTCGAGGAGCTGGAGTCCGGCGAACTGACCAGCACCGATTCAGAGGGCGAGTCTGCTGTGGCGGCGGACGACGTGAGGAAGAGCGAACGCCTCTTCCTGCAGGAGGCCGGCTTGATGTCCACCAAACCCGCGCCGCGCCCCGAGCCTCCTCCGATCAAGTACGACAACCGCAGCGAATTCGAGCAGATGACCATCTTATACGACATCTGGAACTCGGGCTTGGACGGCGAGGACCTGATGCTGCTGAAGACCACGTACGAGAAGCTGCTGCAGGATGATCACAACTCCGACTGGCTTAACGACACCCACTGGGTGCAGCACACTGATATCCTACTCACTCTGTCCATCTCGCGTCCCGTTAGTTGGTGGGCCGTACTTTGCCATTCCCTTTGTTCGACTCGTGTTATGACATATCGACCTTAACGCTGAGCTGTACTGACCAACTTGCCAAACCCTCGACGGAAGAAGAGGAACACAGATGGGCAGTTGCGCGAGCATGTGACGGGCTGCGCCAGGAGTGAAGGCTACTATGCCATCAGCCGCAAGGAGAAGGATGTCTACCTGGACTTGGACCTGCCCGAACAGGTCATACGGGAAGTGGAGAACGTCGACAGCTCGGTATGTTTGGGCCCCGAACACTTCGCACCAAAGCGCCAACTAGGTTAGGGTATGACACTGGAAAAAGCAACCGAAAGCAGTTTTTCTTAAAATTTATGCCAAGGCCCATTTTACATTACAAAAATGTCACAGCGAACCCCCACACTACCACAAAAAAAAAAAGCCACAAAGATTTTAGGGACGGATCCCAAGCACGACTGGTGGGCTTTTGAGAATAATTGACACGTCTCAAAAACTTATGTTTCCCTATGTAGGCCACAAGATGGCAGCAAAACCCTCTTCTATTTGACATGGACATTTTGTTTGATTTATAAAGTGCCTACTAATTTCAATTGGATTTTATTTCATGGCAAAGTGGGAATTTTTAGAACGTGAGAAATAGTTGCATGCTGTTGAGAATTTTGATATTGATCGATTTCCCGAATCAGGGTGGAAAATGTAATTAAATGCAAATTTGTGGTCACTTGTGGTGCACTTCTGCTGTACTTGACCACATTGCCGTCAATGTTGTGCAACCCTCCATGGAGCGAAAGTCCATTCCACTGTGTCGGGAAGTTCCATATGAACAAATTTTATGGGCCAGGGGATCCAGTGGTTGGTTGTCAGCGATGCTAATCTTAAAACATCTTGAGGAATTTAGCTGTCATGAATAGTGTGTAGATTAAACTTTTCACGATCAGATCAGATCAGATCTTTCAACACTCATATCTGCTTTCAGTTATGTCACATCAAGTTCACTGAATTCATTGGATTTAGGTCAAGGTTCTTTGATTTTCCTGCATGTTAAGGCCATCAGATAACACCACAAGTCCTCGTAATTTAAATTTTTTTTTGTCTTCAGGGCACCAACCGCGTGCTGTCGGAGCGACGCTCAGAGCAGCGGCGCCTTCTCACCGTCATCGGCACACCAGCCGTTATGGACTCTGACCTACTGAAACTCAACCAGCTCAAGGTACGGCCAACAAATGCGTGCGTCAGCATTCGCACGCTCTGCAACGGGCCCCTTTTCCAGACACCGTCAAAGCACACGATGTCTTCAAAACGTCACTTCAGTAACCTCGTGTTTCACAACCCGGTTATCTGCCAGTGAGCACATGCAGGAAATTATCACACAACTTGCATGAATAGCGAGAGAAAATGGACTACACCTCATTAAAAAAAAGAAAAAAGATTAATATCGTAGTTTTTTCATTTGTATGGTTTATATATATTTATTTAGATCAGATTTTACAAGTATTTCTTTGATAATTTTTTAATGTTTGAATTATAGTTGGAAATTTCTTGCATTATTTTATTGGTGGTGTATTTTGTGAGCCGGATGGATTTTCCAGGAGTTCCATATTCTGTTATTTGTTGTGTTGGTGCAGTTCCGCAAGAAGAAGCTTCGATTTGGACGTAGCAGGATCCACGAGTGGGGTCTGTTCGCCATGGAGGCCATCGCTGCCGACGAGATGGTCATCGAGTATGTGGGTCAGAACATCCGACAGGTGAGCCGCAGTTCAACACGTCAGTGTAGCGCCACTGCCAAATGTCAGCATAAATGTCATCTAACGTGCGTGGCTGTGCGTGCAGATGGTGGCGGACAATCGCGAAAAGCGCTACGCCCAGCAGGGCATCGGCAGCAGCTACTTGTTCCGAGTGGACCACGACACCATCATCGACGCCACCAAGTGCGGAAACCTGGCACGCTTTATCAACCACTGCTGCACTGTGAGTGGATACGCGCACTCATTGAAACTGCCCATGTGACCTGACCGTAGCACCATACTAGAAATGATCATCTTCTGGCCACGTCCTGCGCCTCTAAATTTGTTCGCAAGAAACCACCACGCCTGAGACAAAACAACCAATGATAGTCATTTGTTCTTCCCACAGAAAAGCGCCTCATTACTCATAAAACTTATTCCCGCCAAAATTGCTTGTGCTTTGTAATGAATTGATTTCTTTTTTCAAATATACTGACCACGCGTGTCTTATTCAGCCCAACTGCTACGCCAAGGTGATCACCATTGAGTCCCAGAAGAAGATCGTCATCTACTCCAAGCAGCCCATCGCTGTCAACGAGGAGATCACGTACGACTACAAGTTCCCGCTGGAGGAAAACAAGATCCCGTGCCTGTGCGGCACGGAGAACTGTCGCGGCACGCTCAACTAACGCTCCCGTCGCCATCCCAACCGCCTGAAAAAACCACGCCTCGCACTTTTGGTGGCCATTTTGTCCTCAACACCCACCCCGGCCCCTCCCCTCCTGTCACTCTTACGTGAGTGGCGAGGACAGGCGGGACCTTGGCTAGGAAGGTCCACTCAGATTCACGCACAAGGAAGTCGACACAAATTCAGGGTTTTAAAAATTTTAATCCCGACATGTTCCGCTTATGTTATACAAGCTTTCTTGTTTTGGGATTGTTTTTGTTCGTATGATACAATATTACTGTTATGGCATAGTGTTTCAAGCGTCCCTGTTATCCGGATCCTTAAGTTACCTGCCATTTACAAACCAAAACAGAATGTCCTTGCCAAGTTAGGGTGTTTTCTTTTTTGTTGTTTTTTTTTTGTTTTGTTTTTTGTGCTGATTCCAGGTCGTCATTTCCTTATTTTGAATTTCTGCCACCAAATTCCCGCAGGTTTTGTTGTCAGCGTGTTTTTGCACAAGTGTTTTTTTAACAGGCACTTTTTTGTTTTGCGTTGGGTTATAAAAACAAAACGAAAAAGGGGGTTACCTAGAGGTTATTTTTTACTGAGGGGATATTTCCAAAAAAAAAAAAAAGGGGGGGCGAACTGTCCAAAGTTTATCTGTCGAGTAGTAAAAAGACAAGCGCAAAAAAGTCTTTTTTCTGCTTCACGGGATGAAGTGATGAAAAAAAGAACATGGATGTAAATACAAGTGTTTGTTTCTCGTAGAAACACACTTAGCTGTAAATAGACCCTCCTCCGTCTCTTTCACTCCCTCTCCCTTGTTCTCTCCATGCCAGGACACATGTACATACCTTCAACTCGTTTATTTTGTATGGTTCTTCCTCGTTTTAATATTATTTGCAATCTTGTATTAATGCGTTGGACCCTTTATTAATGGTGCATTAAAATATTTTTTAAAGAAAAAGTCATTTGTGTTGGAGGAAGAAAGAGGCAAACGGGAAATAGTTTGACGCGACCGCTTCCTCCCTTGATGTGACGCACCTGCATGGCAACTATGTCAACAGGAAGTGATGGAATGTGACCTGAAATGGATGAAACAGGTGATGCCACGGTGGTTATGTTGCTGGTAAATGTTATTTGAAAGGAGATATTTTGTCTGTGTTTCACAATTTAAAATCTTCCCAAGTGTCTTAATAGGTCTGTGGCAGAAATACTCAAACCTTATGTCACGTTCCTCACACCCCTTAGACATCTGAATGGAAGAATCAAGAAAAGCTGTGTTTCAGAACCTACTCTGCATCGAAAAAGACCGAGTTACATTGCCAATCCATGCTGACATTGCAGCTCTGCTTACCTTTTGGAATAATAGTGCAAAGTGGTTCTTTTGCTGTCGAACATAGCCCAGTCTCGCGAATCATGTCATTGGCTAAGAAACTCAGTGTGAGTGTGGCTTTATATATTAATTAGCCTCACTGGCCTCACTCATTTTTAGAAAAAAAGCAGATAACTAATGCAATGCTAATCGTAAAAAGGCAGTTTTACGTCATGTATTACATCTGATTTGTTTTTCTGGCTAAGACGAAACATCAAGCTTGACTTTTTTTTTTGTTTCTGCCCTGCAAATCTTGCACCACGAGTGAACTTTTACCCGCTCACTAAGCTCCATTTATAGCAGGCTGCAACCTTGGACGACGGTCCAAAGGCGAGCGGTAAGAACAAGAGTTTAAACATACTAAATCACGAATGAAGTCTAAAGGTTTGTCTCGGGGTCATATTTGTTTTTTTCGTTTGTCATATTTGTTTTTTTTAAATGCACGTTAGATATTTGCAATTTATTTTTGTATAACTGTCACCACCAGGATTCAACATTTGACTTGTTTCCGACACATTGCAGTATTTTTAGACGCTGTCCATGCCGGGGGTGTAAAAATAAATTGCACACATTCCACAAGAAGTAGTGTACATGCACTTACCGGTACCACACGCACACACACACACACACACACGTCTGACAAACTTTTTATTTGTTATCCTACCAGTGCCACCCTACCCAGCCTGGCTCCGCGTTCACTTGTAGCCGTAATAATATTAAGCGAAACACAAGCGAGTGACGCCATCAAAACGTCAACGTGACAACGAGCATCATTTTTAAATGACGTCATTAATGTCTCCACATTCCCCAAAATGTACTTCGCGTGGATTTTTTTTTTTTTTTTTTGGTCATCTTGCGCAAACACATTGCTCACGCTCACAGCTTAAAAAGGTTTTACTGTACTTGGTTCGGAAAAAAAGAAGTACTGGACTGTCCTGGGTTACTTAAATGCAGCACGGTCGAGTCGTACTGATAGGCTGCTGCTGAACTTCAACTCTTCGTTGTCTTCTTCAGCACACTCAACCGGACCGCACGGCACCATGTCAGACAGCCGCTCCGGGCTGGTGTACCTTATCACCGGGGGCTGCGGCTTCCTTGGCCGCCACCTCCTCCGTGTTCTGCTGGACCAGGAGGAAGACGCCTTGGCGGAGGTTCGAATTTTCGACAAGCATACCGAACTTGGACTCAGCGAGCTCGGAACCGGTAAGTGTGACGGAAAATGGATCGAAACACCACGCTTCAATTAAGAGTCTCGTGGAATGCACTTTTAACTGAGGACTCGCAGTAATTCACGTTGTTTAAATACGATTATATATTTCTAATAATGCAAATTCGCAGCAATCCTAGAAATTAAACAAATCAATCAAATTAAAATAAATAACAATAAAAACAAATTGGTTTGATTGGAACGCGTCCCTTAACATGTTCCAACTGATGTTTTTTTTTAATATATATTTTTTTCTAGATGCAAGTACCACATGATGTCACTGAACTCAAGCACAACAAGCAGCAGTTTGACAGATTGTACACAACTCATTAAAAAAGCTATATAAAATGTACTTCAAATCACTTTCACTTAGTGATCGTTTGAAAAAGCATGTTCGTTTTGAAGTGTTGCACTTTGCACACACTCCCAGTGAGCTGCTCCTGCTCACCTTTGAACTTTTGGCAAACAACTAACCAAAACGGCAACTGGAAGTTCATATTATTCATACTTTTTATTTTCATGCTATTAACATAGACATGCCTCTTCTAAATAAGTGAAGGCTGTTATATTTGTTTTAAATATAAGCAAAACGCTGTCTGTGTTGCATGGTCAGTGCGCACAGATCCTCTCCAGGATGTCCCACTCTCATGCGTTTCCTGTGAGCCTGTCACCACCTGCCATCTGTGTCAGCGGGATACTGCATGTGTGTGTTATGTTGCCCGGTGACTGCACCGTGTTTAACTGTCGGTTCCCCGCACAGAGAGAATGAATCCATCAAGAAGTGGCGTTCCCCTGTCAGGGTGGTGTGAATGATATCGGGAATGAGTGACATGTGCGTGATGCCTTTGTGGGGGAAAAAAAACCCCCGCTTTGTTTGGGCGTTCATTCCATGTCACCAAACACGCTTGAGGCCCCTGAGGCCCCCTGTAACCAGAGAACTCAACCCACACCTAACGAGCCCATCCTGGGCCTCACTGACTGTCAACTATAACACATCACCTTCATCTTTCAGGATTTTTTTTTTTCCAAGTTATAAGCCATCACATCATGATTCTTTTAACTTTTCTGATCTGAAGCTTTTCGGCCAATTCTGCTTCCTGATTGGTCCCTCAGGGCGTACCAAGGTGACAGTCATCCAGGGAGACATCACGGACTACGACAGCGTGCTGGCGGCGTCCCAGGGCGCCCACGTCGTCATCCACACCGCCAGCCTGGTGGACGTCTGGCACAAGGTCCCAGAAGCTCTCATCTACGCCGTCAATGTCACAGGTGAGCCTCCAGTCGCTCCGAACTAGAGCTATGACTCCACACCACAAAAAAAAAAAAAAAAAAGCTCAGTTGGTTATAACCCACGTACTGGGTATCTGTGGATTTTGAGCAGATTGGGTTACTTTTACCCATGCGTGGGTTAATTATTTTAACCCAGTAGATTGGGTTGAATATTAAAGATGCCAAGCAAGAAGATTTTCACTGTCAGGCCAGCTGAGCCACTTTTGTGGGTCTCTTCACACACCCTTGTCAGCCATGTATTTGTTTCCATAAAGGTTGGCGGTCTTGAATACAGCATTTATAATCCGTCCATGCATCTGTTTGCGACACTGTCACTCATCAGGCCATGTAGAGGAAACATTAAAAGACAACTACTTTGTAAGTGACATCATTGTGTAGTCTAAATCTCCTGGTCCGCATATTTGTACAGTGAGACATTCAATAGTCACCTTGAATGGCTGTCAGTGCTGCTATTGAGGTAGCCTTCAGCTTGGGGGGGCCCTTGTTCCAACAGCCCTCAAATATTCCATGTTGACAGCATCATGAGAGGTTCCACACAATGCTGTCAATTCCTGGCACGCAGACCAATGAGGTCGGCGTTACCTCCACCAGAGAGGGTAACGAAAACTCAAATTCAATTTGCTGGAGGAAAATCAATTTTTGCTGGAAGAAAAGGACATTACACTGCTGTCATTTTGTTCATGATCTAAAAAGAGGGTTTTCTTTTTTGTGGGAATTGGAGGGGTTCTTGTAGGAGGTCTGAGCTCCAATTCATGTTGTTCTGGTGTGTTCCTGTGGGCCTTCGTTGCAGATAAATATTGACTGGATCTTTAGTAACGTGTTTTTTATGGTGAAATATGCAGCGGGCAACATTGACCATCCTTAATGTCAATTTTTAACAGGTTTACACAGAAATTGACATCAAATCTAATGGAAAAGAACACGAAGCAATCTCTTTCCGTCAAACACTGACAATTACGAGCCCATCGGGATCACTTGAAGGCAACACGTTTCACCGCACCAGTCTTTCTTTTTTTGTGCAATCTTGAGTTGTTTTTGTTTTTCTTCGGGGGGTTTTTTTCTGGCCAGAAGGTCGTGCACATGCCGGAGTTTTTAACACGGTGCAGATCCGGATGTAGCACTAGAAAAACCGTTACTGGTTTTATAAATCTCCTTTTAGAAAGTTTTATAGCAAATGGAAAATTATTATTTGGCCGGCGTACAGCACTTTGACAAAAGTTGAGTTTCGAGAAAATAGATTCATATATAATTTTATTTTATTTCTGTCCGCTCTTGCAGAACAAAAACAAAAGAACTCACTTATCCAGCTCTCATCTGACGCCTTCTTCCTTCTAACAATCAGAATGTAGTTAGCATTGATAATGATCATTCCTTCATTATGTTATTATTATTATTTTTATTTTTTTGCCAGGGACCGAGAATGTGATTAAAGCGTGTGTGAACAACAACGTCTGCAGTCTGCTGTACACCAGCAGCATGGAAGTGATCGGGCCCAACATGAACAGGGAGCCCTTTGTCAGGTACAACCTTTCAGCCTATCGTGCCAGGGATTTAGATTTAGTACATTCCTGACAACAGAAGCATACCAAACTAATGGTGGGTACTCATTATTATTGGGCCAAAGGATGGGACTGAGCCATTTTTTTTGTGGGGGCGGGGGGGACTCATTGGAATGTTGGCAGCAGATGTTTTCGAAACTAAACTAGCGCAACCATTTAGGTATCTTTTCATTTTGGTTCGAACTACTACAGAGGAGTGCCAAAAGGTGGTATATTTCTGTTTTGGGACCCTTCGCAAAATTTGACATCAGAAGCATCCTAAACTAGTGGTCGGTACCAAATATTACAGTCCCAAAAAGTGCTCCATATCCATTTTTCGGGACTCTTTACAAAATGTGTAAAACTAGCACAGCCCTTTAGTTACCACCCAAAAGGGTAGTGCCAAAAAGGGGCATGGATCCTTTTTTTCCTGTACCTTCCCCTCTTGTTGGTGCGTCAACAGAGCAGTTACCCTGTTTATTATCACACAAGCCAGCTATTTGGCTGACTGCTTTTTTCCACTGTAATGTTTCTTTCCAGTGTGTCTGACATGTCGGTTGTTATGCAACGCGTCTACAAGCACACAAGTTATCCTGAATACCCTTAAACACTCGACCCGGATTTACTCACTAAAATGCCAAAAAGAAAAGAAAACAAGGCTGAGTAATGCATCATTGTCAATTCCTTTTCTACCTGGGGAGACCTCTGTGACATTCCCTGCATCATCCTCTCCTGCTCCTCCTTTTAAGGAATGATTGAATCACATTTTCATGGTATCATCGGTCACTGACTTACTCACTTCATGTGTCATTCATAAATATTATGAGGACATGATTTACGGCAGGCGTGATATATTCCTAAAATTTGATCCAACTATTTATTCGGCTGTGTTTTGGGTTCAAGAATGTTTGGCTGCGCTGAGCAACACTTCCTGAATAAATATAAATATTGACATGAATAAATACATGACTTGTCCTGTGGCTGTGTCTATGTAGGGGTAATGAAGACACGCCCTATGAAGTGAAGCACACCATGGCCTACCCCAAGAGCAAGGCCAAGGCCGAAAAGATTGTCCTGGAAGCCAATGGAACAAAGGTAGCACCTGACAGATCATTCGGTGTTGTGTTTTGTGGTTGAGCCATGTTCTTCTTGAGACCTTTTTGTGAGTCTACTTGTGATCAAAATGCTTCCCAAACTTTATGTTGCTGACTCAAACTCTCTTTGAGAGCAGAATTTTACCCCCAATATTTTTCTCCTCTTCTTGCCGCGAAGGTGCGGAATGGCGAGCGTTTGCGCACGTGCTCTTTGAGGCCGACCGGCATTTACGGCGAGGGCCACGAGCTCATCAAAGACTTCTACAAGTTGGCGGTCAAAAGGGGAGGTCTGATCATTGGCGGCGTCCCCGACAGCACTGAACACGGGCGAGTCTACGTCGGTGAGTCCCAGAATAGACTCCCAAAGAATATACAGTGCGGTGACAGCAAAGCGGAAGTCATGCAACTTCTTTCTTCCTCTTTGTTTCCTAGCAATGTAAAGCATAACAAACTGTAATCACGGTGTCAGAGAAGTGACTCAAATTACAAGGCTTGGTAACTCTAAAAAAGTAGTTTGGATCTTCCAGCTAACGTTCTCCCCCCCCCTGCGCAGGCAATGTGGCGTGGATGCACGTGCTGGCCGCCCGGGCCCTGCGCGAGCATCCGGAAACTGTGGGCGGCGAGGCCTTCTTCTGCTACGACGACTCGCCCTACAAGAGCTACGAGGACTTCAACATGCTCTTCCTGTCCACCTTCAAGTTCCGGCGCGTGCGCATGCCGATGCTGCTGCTGTGGTTCCTGGCCATGCTCAACGACATGCTCCGCTGGATCTTGACACCCTTCTGCAACTTTGCACCCCTCTTGAACAGCTACACCCTGGCCGTGGCCATCACGTCCTTCACCGTGAGCACGGACAAAGCGCTGCGCCACTTCCAGTACCGCCCTCTGTACAACTGGGACCAGTGTCGGGAGCGCACCCAGACATGGGTGGACACCTTCCCCCTGGAGGACCCGAAAAATACCTAATGGGGCTTTTGCATCCTCACTCCCGTACTGCGACACACATGCACATTCTTTTGTTATTGAGCACATGATGTCACAAAATATATTTTGAAATAATTCTAGCTTTAATTCCGTTATTATTTAAAACAGGGGTGGGGACCCTGCGGTATTCCGCGCCAGAGTTATCTGAAAAACAAATAAAACCTCAGATTAACTGTGAAGAAAAAAAGGAGCGGCACTCCTGATTTCTAGCACATTTCCACCACTGAACTTTAGTATTATTATTTCGGTAGTATGACTGACCAAATGAAGAAGCTGATACTTTTGAGAGGACCGGGACCCTTTTTCATTTGAGGTCTGCAGCGCTGAACATACTGTAGATGATTAGATCTGTTCTACTACTAAGAGCTAAATTTTGTTCTGGGGTAATTTAAAAGACCCTGGATGCATTCTTAGTACTTTCTAGAACAGCCCCAAGAACCTCTATGGGCGGGGTCGGCAGTCCTGAAGCTAAAAGTAGAAAAAAAACTAAAAGTTCTGGCTTATTGGGCCTTTAGGTGGAAATGCAGCTTTGACTTATCCAACCGATGCATCCTTGGTCCGAGCTTGCTGATACTGTACACACAAAGATTTCCAAACGGAGTAGCTGCCCATCCACAAGGTGGTGATGATGGTACAACGCCACTATATGAAAATAGTCACCTCGAACGAGTCAACACTAAATGCCTGTAGAGTATTCCAATAAAGTTGGATGTTTCAGTGGAGGCAGACACCTCTACAATAGCGAACTGCGCAGTTACACGTCAGCTGGTTTTCCACGTCAGTCATCAGACGATTGTTGTATTTTGAAGATCAATGATTGTATTGTATTGTTAGAATCCAGTATGACAAATGTAAATGCCATGTACAAGCATGAGCCACATGCGTTCGTGTGAGATCAATATACTGTTTGCACTGCATAATTTAAGTAATTATATTTTTCTCTAATAACAGTATGAATTTTTAAATATATCAAATAAAGATCATTTTTATATATTTTAACTACCGGTAGTTGTGTTTCATGTGTCTGTTTCTTTTGGGATTCCTCGATCTTGGATTTTTGACTTTGGGAGTTCCCTCTTGGTGTTGGACAGTGCGGACTCCTCCACTTTGGTTTTCATTCTTTGGTTTCATTCTGTGGTTTTTTTCCATGGAGACTGTCACAACATGTACGTGCTTCTCAGTGATGTGCGGAAAGAATGGCTACATGATGTCGAAAATGGAAATCACGCCCTTATTCCTCCTAATTTGTTCAGAAATAACAAGTGAGCCAATAATTCTCCAGAGAGGCAGTTCTCTGAACTTTAGATCTTCCCTTTGGACAGAACTGCTTCTCAGTTAAGAGTGGAGGGGTGTAGAACGTTTGTCCATTAACTGACCGAAGAACCAGGCATGTGAAGGCCGCTTTGAATAGTTTTTGGGGTCCACAACAAGCCTGAAAAGTCACAAGTGTGGTATGTGGTACGCAGTCCCCAAAATGTCCCTTCAAAAAAAAAAAAAAAAAATCAAAATTCTCGTTAGATGAGCGACACCTAATTAGCAAGACTTTTTTGCCAGGATCTTTAATAATGGTGAACATTTAATATTTTGAGTATTCTGGGTTGTTTATTGCTGCTTGTAATTTTCATTTCCATCCATTCTCTATACAGTACCGTTTGGTTATCCTGACAGTGACGTATAACAAGTCGGCCCACCGGCTGAAATAAGTAGGATCTGGCGCCATCTTTCGATGAGATCAATGAAGGATATCAACGTGACGTAAAGACGTCACCAGTTCGCTCGCTCTACTGGAGTTTGTGAGCGAATTAAAATATTGAATCGACAAATACTTGTTATAACTTCCCATAGTTTGTCGTGGTGAACAAAAAGTGAATTTATAAACCATTTAATGGGGGCGCTACGGTGCCGCAGCGTGCGCGTCCCCGCCTCCGCGGACGCGCGCGCGTACGGAGCTGTCAGTCGGATATGCGGGCGGCTGGCCGAGGATGTGTCTGCTCCGCTCAACTCATTTGAATTAGACAAAGTTGTTTGTTTCTCTTTTTGAGGATGCGGGAATAAAATCGACCGGTGAGCACGTTGCTCCAGTGAAATGGTCAACGAGGTAACGCGCGCGAGCAAGCAATGCCAACACATACTGCTGCTGCTAGGAGAAGCTAATAACTAGCTGCTAGGCTCGCTGGCTAACATCAACCACTACTACAAACCACCACCGCCATCCGCAGCAGCCGCCGAGCGTCTTCATCCTCGTCGCCGCTCCGCTGTGTCCCCTCCTCTATTGTTTTCCTTCCTCTCCACCGAGGAGCTTGGCTGTGGATCCGTCGTTGTGGCGGTCCAACGCACGCCCAGGCATCCCCTGGACACCCGGGCGGACGCGTCGCAGTGACAACGCCGGGCGTGGGTGAGTGGAGATATTGATAAGATTTGGGGGGGCGACGGACCGGGTCCAGCCGAGTGACCCAGGCCGCGGACCCTACCCAGCCTGGGCCTCTTGGGACGTCGGTGCACGTTAGCTAATTAGCCGCGCGTAAATCGTCCTAGCTGCGCGGCCAGACCTCCAACTGGGGCGGCCCTATGCAAAGTGTCGTTAGCTTAGCATGTAGGTTTCACACTGCTCGATCAGCAGAATAGCGGATCAGTGCTGTGTTGATAAGAGTGTTGTTATTTTGAAACGCTGGACACGCATGATTTAATTAAATAGCCACTCGTGCAAAAGATGTTACTCTGGTCATGCGACCCGCGCAGTGCACTGGCAGTCTGCTAAAAAGTGGAATTAGTCATCACATCCTTTCTATTTATAAGGTCTTGGCTTGCATAAGAGGAAATGCAGCCTGGCATGTATTGTTGCATTGTTATCCTCGATGTAGTGCAACTTGCTATCTGATTGAAATGAAATGCTTTAGTCCCTTTTGCCAGTTATTTATGATGACCAACATTTTTGAAAATTGAAATAAAAGAGAACTACTGGAAATCATTCTGGGTATTAAAAATAAATATCTTTGGAGCACGTGGTCACACTTTACGTGTCTTGATTAATGTGCTTGCTCTTGAAGCAAGTTCTGAGTGGGCACACACACACACACACACACACACACACACACACACACACAGGGTCACACGTGAACTGAATGTGTCTTGACTAATTAGAGCCCTTCTCTTGCTAGCTACTGTATAAATGTAACCACCGCTCATTGAAAAAAAAGAAACAAGCCTGTGCTGTTACTTGTTGACAATGTAACAAAACAAAACGAATGACCACACATTAAAATGTTGCCACTATGTAATCATCCTATCACCGAGCCGTGTTTGCGGCCGTGACGATTGGTATGAGCTGTTGATTTTTATTCACCGATTCATTGTTGCAAAATGTCCATCCATGTTGCAGGTAAGCTCTCGTCACAACATGGCGGAACTTTCAGCCTTATCCGCGTCGCCGCCGCCTGCCTTGGTCGACGCCCATGCAGCTCCCTCTGCCTCGTCCGTGGCGCCCAAATCTTCCCTCTGCAATGACGTGAATGTGATCAGAAACACTCCCACTGTGCCAGTGACTCTGCCACCGCCGAGTCTGTCAACTGCCGAGACCCTCGTGGGTGATGACCGGGTAACGGTGCCCCAGAAAGAGGAAATGCCGGGGCCTGATGCTACCGTTGAAGCCGATGTGATGCCACAACAGGCGTCCCCTTCCCCTGACCTCACCGCCGGTCCTAACCTGTACCCCAACGTGCATGTCACCCACAACCCTCCCCCCACCTCGGCTGAAGTTCCTGTGGCGCCCCCAGTAGCAGCACCCCCAGTAGCAACACCTCCAGTAGCGGCACCCGTGGAGGAGAAACCTCAGCAAGCCCCAAAGAGTCCTCCCCCGCCTGTGTCCCCCAAGCCTCAAAGTCCCATCAAAGCACAGTCACCCTTCACCCCGCCTCCACGGGCGGGGCACCCCAGTCCCACGGTGCCGCAGCCCAGCCCCAGCCCTACGGTGCCGCTGATCCAAGAACCTGGCCCTAGCCTCCCCGCACCCTGCAGCTCGCCACCAGGGGCGGGGCACTCCAGCCCCACATTGCCGCTCATCCAAGAGCCTTGTCTCCCCGCGCCGGGCTCTCAACGTCCAGCCCCCGACACCCTCAGCTACCTGGAGTCTGCCAGCCTGATGTCGGGGACGTTGGAGTCGCTGTCGGGCCTCGGGGACGACTGCAGTTCACTGGGCTCAGACTCTGAGATCAACGGCTTGGCGGTGAGGCGCACTGACAAGTACGGCTTCCTGGGTGGGAACCAGTTCAGCGAGGGGAGGTCAGTTTTGCTTGCATCACAGTACAGTATTGCGCGACTGCATGTGTGTCACCCTGTGCATTGTCAACGTTGAGCTCAGCTGTTTTGTTGCGTTTGTCTATTACCGTTAATGGTGGTTATCTTTGTTTTACACTTGTATGACAGTTAACATTGTTCTAAATTGAGTCCATTGCATCGATTTCATTAAGTTAAAATGGAGCATTTTTTGGGTTTGACCTTTTTTTACTGTTAGCGTTAAAAATGTGATGATTTAATCAAAGTTTTTTTTCTTTTTTTCTTTTTTTTTTTTGGTTAGCTTTTTTAGATGGACTATCATTTTTACATGTTAATCTAAAAGCCTGTTAACTTTACGTGTACTGTATTACTCCACTTTACTGCCTTGTGTGAATGCACTTGTATCGGCTATTACGTCATTGTGATGTTGTTCTATTGTTCTTCGTGGCAGTGACAAGGACGTACGAGTGGAAGTAGCCCGACAGAGGGAGATGAAATGGCTGGACATGTTCAACCACTGGGACAAATGGGTCAAAAATCGCTTCCAGAAGGTACGAAAATTTGTGGTTGTCATGGAAGCCATCTGAAACACTCGAAAGCAAACAGAATGATCATCATTTTAATCAAGTGAAAATAACCTTGATCATTTGTATTTGTGATTCCGCAGGTGAAAATACGCTGCCGGAAAGGGATCCCGTCGTCGCTGCGCTCCAAAGCTTGGCAGCTGCTGTCCAACAGCCAGGAGCTGCTGGATGCCAACCCCGGCAAGTTTGAGGTACAATGCAGTGGATAAAAAATGTCAGGCACACAACGTCTGCAATCTGAGAAACCTACTCGATAGATGCTTTGCAGTGTCATGAATAATAAAAAGCACACTCATCATGTGTTATTCAACACGCCCCAAATGACTACAAAACCACCACTGTAAGCATTACGTGACGACAACATTTTGCAATTGAGTCACTGCTCTCTGTTAGCTATAGAAAAAAAAAACTGTGTTAGAAAGGGGGGGGGCGACGCCACCAGGTTGGACCGCTTTATTCAAATGGTGTCAAAGTGACTGGCAAAGGGAAGTTGTGGCCTCAGTGTCTGCGGGGCGCAGGAAGCTGTAAGCCTCTTATCGCGCCGCCTAATCCCGCCTGTCAGACCTCAGAGTCATCTCGTTAACCGGAGGGAGGAGGCCCTCCTTCGTGTTCTGTATTGACTTCCTGTGGTCTCGTGTTTGTGTCATTGTAAGCACTTATGAACCCTTTCAAATGACTGACGGGCTTTTGTCCCGTCCGCAGGAGCTGGAGAGAGAGCCCGGAGAGGCCAAGTGGTTGGACATCATCGAAAAAGATCTTCACAGGCAGTTTCCCTTCCACGAGATGTTTGCTGCACGTGGAGGCCACGGGTCAGGATCAAACCCAACTTCACTTATACTCATCCTCAAACAGTTTCCGTCCATCTAATACAGAGTAGAGCTTTTCAAGCTACTACATATCAGATTCAACATATCACATGTTTTTCCCAATATTACACAACCCTATTATATATTTGAATACAAGACATGATTCATTTTGGAAACATCGCCAGTGCTAATGCTAGCACTCAACCTAACTAAAACCCTATTGGCAGGCGAGTAGACAATTCGCATCCTACTACGAATACCGCACTCAAAAATTGATTCGTTGTGGTGTTGTGTGTCGGCAGGCAACAAGATCTCTACCGCATCTTGAAGGCCTACACCATATACCGGCCTGACGAGGGATACTGCCAGGCGCAGGCTCCCGTGGCTGCCGTACTCCTCATGCACATGCCCGCCGAGGTGAGTGAGCCACACTCGCACCGGATTTGAATACGATCAAGTGCGTAGTCACAAGATGGCCGTCGACAGTAATGCACACGTGCACTTGTGATCCACAGCAAGCATTCTGGTGCCTGGTGCAGATCTGCGAGAAGTATCTCCCGGGCTACTACAGTGCCGGGCTGGTGAGTCCTTTGAAAACGTCACAGTTGCCTTCTGTCTTTTTATTTTTATTTTTTGCTGACTTGTGTGTTATTTTTTTCCCCCCACCCCCGCTTCAGGAAGCCATCCAGCTGGACGGCGAGATCTTTTTCTCACTGTTGCGCCGTACGTGTCCCATGGCTTACAGACACCTGAAGAAGTTCAAGATCGACCCCATCCTCTATATGACCGAGTGGTTCATGTGCATCTTCTCACGCACGCTGCCTTGGGCCTGCGTGCTGCGCGTATGGGACATGTTCTTCTGCGAAGGTACCAAATAAGAGTCCACTTTACACATTTGACTTTGCGTTTCTATTGTGCAAGTTGGCATGTGTCATGAAGGACTGGCAAGAGACGCAATTGCATTATGACATGTACCCATGGACTTTTTTTTTATTTTTTATTTTTAAACTTTGTGGGTTGCTATGGTTTTGTCCAGGGGTGAAAATTGTGTTCCGCGTGGGCCTAGTGCTGCTCAAGCAGATGTTGGGCTCAGTGGACAAACTGCGCGAGGTGCAGGGCATGTACGAGACGATGGAGCGGCTCCGGGGCATCTCACCCGACACCATCAGAGAGGACAGCCTGGTGCAGGAGGTGCGTTATTCCTCTTCTCAGGGTTTTTCTTGGCTCAAACTGAATTTAAACATAACTTTGCCGAAAGAAAGTCTGCTAGCGTAATGCTAACACATAATGGGAAACCAATTTAGCATTGATATCATGGTCATTATAAACCTTGAAACAACTTTATTTGAAAATAAATAATCGCAAAAAAATGCAGACAGACAATGTTACACTACTTCCAGGCATTATCTTTCTGCTCTGCAAAAATGAATCCTAATCTTGTCGCTCTTCTCTAGTCTGTTTTCGTATGCCTGTTTGTATTATACTGCTCCCTGGTGGCCAAGACACGCACATCAGACACCCACTGTTTTTATTATTATCCACTTCTCTTTCTCTCGACTCCTGCATGAGTCCTGCTTTGCGCTTGTATCCCTCTCTCGTCATCCAGGTGATCCTTCTCCAGGTGACGGAGGCGCTGATCGAGCGTGAGTGCACGGTCCAGGTGAGGAAATGGCGCGAGTCCCGAGGGGACCTGACTCACCAGCCTGGCCGCCGCCTACACGGTACCCGAGCCATTTTCGAGCACAAGCGTCGCGCCGCTGCCATCAGCTCGGGCGGCAGCTTCTCCTTTTTGGCCAGCTCCATCCCGCCGCCGGGACCCCTGCGGGCATCGTCGTCCTTGCTCTCGCTGCCGGGCTTCCGAAAGTCTAGGACACCGTTCCACTCACACGGCAAGAAGACCTCCTTCTCGGGGCCCTCATTTTATGACGGCGCGCGGCCACAGTCGCCCCCAGCCGGCAGCCAGAAGCCGCCCATTCCTCCTGGGGCGGCGCAGAGGGCGCCACAAGTCCAGAGCCCCCTCGTGGGGAATGGTCCACGAGGCGCTCAAAGTGCACCGATGCCCAACACTATATCTCCCTCCCCGAGGATCGTCTCGGAGCAAATCACGCCCACCATCCCCTCACCCACCGCCAACAACGCCCCCCTGATGCCAGATGCCGACACCAACAAAGAGGGGATGGCCGAGTCCCCGCCAGCCACGCCACCGCCTCCCGCGGAGGAGGATGGCCGCAAAAAGAAGAAGAGCAAGGAGGACAAGAGGAAGGACCGCGAGGATGAGAAGAAGAGGCTGAAGGAGAAGAAGGAGAAGGACAAGGCGGAGAAGGAGAGACTCAAGAAGGAGAAAGAGCGTCTGGAGAAGGAGAAGAAGAAAGCGGGAAAGAAGAAGGACAAAGGGTTGGCGGGTCCGGGACCGGACCATGACAAAAACGGGGCGGCCGCAGCAGCGAGGGATTCCACCTCATTGGCGCATGAAAAGAAAAAGGAGGAGGCTGAGTAAGAAAAAAAAAAAAGCAGTTGGGTTTCCTTTGAAGACACAATGACAGATTAAAAAAAAAAGTGAGCCTAGTAGCACAATTGCCTAAGTCATTTTTGAACGTTTTAAGACTCAAGTTGCCTCGACTCAAACTTTGACCTGGATGACTGCGAATCTACACAGACAAAAGACAAAACACACATTTTAGCAAGCACGTGAATATTTTTGTTTCTATTGCGAGAGTAAGTTATGATTTAGGCAATTATGCTATTAAGCCAAATAAATGGGACTTCATGGAAGTGGTGGTGTCCATCTGTTAAACAAGCGAGGATGTGATCATACGTGGCACCACTGTTTGTTTTTTAATAACTTTATTATTTTAACCATGACAAACCACAGAAGATGTACATAGTAATAATAGTAAAGCACCGCCTCCAAAGACGTTTAATTGGATGGTGATTATCACATTGAGTCGCCTCCAGAAAAACTTCTGTGACGTGCGGGGAGCTATTTATTGGATGTTGTGGTGCGTGCCTTTAGTAGCGTAGCGTTACTGCGGTGTGCGCGTCTCCACCTGCTGGCGACGGAGAGTATTCCAACTAAGTGGTGGTGCTTTTTGTGTTGTTACAAACAAACGAGTGGGACTTTTTTAAATTGCACTTCTTGATCTGGTTTGTAGTTTAGCCCTCAGTACCTCCACCTAAAGGAGGTCTTTAATCAGTAAATTCGTCATTGAACAGCAATGTTGGACGTGCACCGAAGAGGATTAGGGACACACGGCATACAAAAATAATGTACACTGAGAATATAGTCTTTTTTTTTTCTGGAGAAAGTCAGAATACAGCGAGTGCAGTTTTTCAAGATTAGCCATGATTTCACGAACGAATGGCAAATATGACTTTTTGTTGCCATTTCCGGCTTATTCCATCATCAAAGTCAGACGATTAGCTAATTTTCACACATGCTTTTAATGACCCACCCCATCTATTTACTATCCAAACTTGCGAAGGTTAGTGGCTGGGAATTGAAGCCGTGCCGTCTTCATGAAAGGAAGCCAGTGCCCATTGATAAATGACAACAACAAAAAGTAAGATTTTCATTTTTCAAAAAGAAAATCTTACTTTTTGTTTTTTTCCCCCAAATATATGGATCATTCTTGAAAAAAATCTTTTGTTTGACAAAAAAAGAGACTTTTTTTCTCATAGTGTAATTATCTTTTTCATGTCAGTGTGTACCTGGTCCTCCTGCTCAGTAATTAGACCAATGAGTATTACTTAAAAACTAATCTGCATTTTTATTTTTAATCCAAATGTCAGAATGTGATCGGAAGACGATGAAGGATGATCTTTGCACTTCCCTTAGTTACAAAAAAACATTTCCTGTCAGGCTTGTTACCAGGCAGGTTTCCCCCTTTTTTATATTTTGGACCGTGAGGTGCCCGGTGTGCCCATGTAGCATTAACCTCTCACCTTTTGATGTATCTATGTATAAAGTGGTTAATTTAATCAAATATAGTATATAATGATCCTTTTTTTTTTAAATAATGAGAGTTATTGGATGCCTGGTTGACTGGAAGATTGTTCCACATCGTCGTCATTTATCCGCGTCGAGTTCTGGAACATTTTGGGAGTCGAAGCTCTTAACTTCCTGCTTCGTGTAATGTAACTATGGACTTTAACTTGTTGCCATGACAACGGCCCATCAGTGCAGGACGAGCAACACTGACTCCTTTAGCATTGTCCTCCTCTTGTTGTTATTGTTGTCGTGAAGGATTTTTGTGTATCCAACGTGTCCCCCCCCCCAACTCCCCATGCTAACACACTCCCAATCGCGCACACACAAGCACTCGCACACACACGTAGGGTTAACCTGAACGTTTCTATGCAAACTATAACTAGACGTCAATGTCGCAATATGTCACCATGGTTATCTGGTGTGAACTCTAAAAGAAGTGCATTTCTGTCGGGTCCTTTGTGCATTTCTGATCTGGAAAAAGTGTTAAACCGCTGCAAAGATTTACAGGCTGGTTTTTTTTTTTTTTTTAAGTGTGTTTTTGTGTTTACAAGTCACTTTCACACTCTTGTGAAAGTGAATTAATCGATGATGTTCTAGCTAATTGAATTCATTCCCTCACATCGACGTGATGTATTTAATTGATGATAATGATGACATTTGTGATGAGTAATAAACCATAATATATTAAATTAGCCTTGGGTTGCCGGTTGTTTATCTAGTTGTTCCTCTTATTTTCCTCGTGCGCATTTTCTTGACAACTTAATTTTCTATTAATGTATCCAAAATTGTTGCAATAACTGAGTTTTATGACATCCATTCATACCACCAGGGGTGGTGCTGAAATCACAAAATATCCCTGTCGTTTGTCGAAATAGCCTGTCATGCAGTTACACGCTGCTCCAGTAGATGTCGCCAAACTTGCATTGTGTCAGGGATTTTCAGATCGTCCTATCAGTCACGACTAAATCGGTGAAAAATATTTATAGTGCAACTTCTTTTGCGGGAGGGGGTTTATTGGCTGTGTTTATATTGATGCTATTTGTCTTTCAGTTTCAAGTCAAGCATATCCTTCAATTCTCAATCTTTAAATTGGCGAATAAGTAAATACTAATCACAAGATTGAAGACTATTCTCCTCCATTTGCCCCCCCCCGTCTCACAGAGAGCCACTGAGCACAGACAGTCTTGTACAAAAGGAAAGAGGTTTTATTCACAGTTTGTCCCTTTTTTTTATTCAGTACAGAGGATAGGCAAGGATGAGTCGGGACGTTGTGGACCAGTTTACGGAGGAAGAGGAGGCTGACGACCACGCCGATGTCAAGGCAGAGGAGGAAACGTCGCCGAAGACATTAATGTTTTCTTTCGGGGACGTCCCTCATCCCCCTTCTGTGTTTCATCCCTTCCAGCCGCAGAGGACCTCTTCGGAATGGGAATGAGGACCCCCCTCCCCCAGGTGGTCTCGAGAGGACGCGTGGAAAGAAGATGGCTGGCGTATGCAAAACATGATGTCATGTTTTATTGAAAATCATCTCCTGTACCCCCATAAGCCGACACAGACATCCCGTGAGCCCCCACAAGTCTCTGCTTTGGATGAGAGAAAGGGGGATAGGGCAGGGGCGTGACCCCACGGGTACACACGGAGGGTAGGATGGATGGAGGGAGGGAGGCAGGGAAGAAGGAGAGAGGGGAAAGGCAGGATAAAGCGAAGGGATTTGTCGTCTTTCTTCCTGTCTTCTTACTCCTCCTTCTCCTCTCCGTGTGTGATGACGTAGCAGATGTTCTTGTAGTCCACGTTGCCCGCGACGTCAGGGGGGAAGGCGGCCCACATGTTCTTGATCTGAGGGGAGCAAAACAAGAAGTCAGGGGATGCTAGTGGAAGAGTTGGATGTAAAATAAATCGGCTAGCTAAATTAAATCGATTTCTTCATCCCTGGGAGCTTGTGTCTTAACAATATGCCATGTCGAGTTATCAACAAACAAAATGATTCCTCTTATGTTGTCTAGGGATTGTTTTTACAGATTTAGACCTTACAGTAACCTAAAGTTACAGACCTAAAGACTCAGTAGCTTTAGGTTTTTAACCCACAAACAAAGCTAGATTTTGTCCCCAGTCCACCAGATGTTTGTTTTGTTATCGATCTTATTGATGTATGTGATGGTATAATTACTAATAACATCATCAGGACGATTTAAACACAGTAATTTTCCTGGCCCAAGTACAAGGAACTTTATTTTAACGGAATGCGAAAATGGTGAGATTAGCGCCACCCATACGCCCACAGGCTGGTGTGTGTATTACAACTTCGAAAGGTTTTTACGTGGACCAGGCTCATTCCTGACACAGGCCTGGACTGGTAATTTTTTGAATAAAATAAAATCATAACCTGGTGAAATATGTGTTTTGAACACACGGCAATTGCTAAGACCTCACCAATTACTGCAAATAAAAAGCTGAGTCAGCCGGTTTTACCTCCTCCTTGGAGAACCTGTCGCACTGAGTGGTCAGGAGCTCCTCGAGGCTAAGGGCAAAAAATGAGTAAATCAATCACAAGATAAATATTCTCAATTACAGTCACTGCAATATAGACTAATAACAGCCACACAATCTACATAAAAGAAAAGTTGCTAATATAGCCGCTAATGTGATTTGCTTTTTCTTTGCCTTTTTTTTTTTTGCAACTCAGGAGCAACCTCAAAGTAGATATTTAGAAAATAGACGAATATGCACAAGGTGTCTTATCAAGTGGTTTCTTGTTTTTGATAGGGTGAAAGTATGTATGGTGAAAGTTGGAACTTACAACTGCTTCTTGATGGATCCTTTACCCTCGGGGTCCAGGACCTTGAAGGCGCTAAGAATGACGTCCTCGGGGTCAGCGCCTGTGAAGGAAATTAGGTCATTTAATTTTTTTTTTTTCATTGGGGGTCGGGGGGGGGGAGTATAAAAGTTCTAAAAACCTACCCTTCAGCTTCTCGCCGAACATGGTGAGGAAGACGGTGAAGTTGATGGGGCCGCTGGCCTCCTTGATCATGGCCTCCAGCTCCTCGTTCTTGGTGTTCAGCTGGCCTGCATCCAGTCAGGAAAGAGATCAGGAGTGAGTACTCGAAACCGCGAAACACATGTTCCTTGGCGGGAATGAATGCCGGTTCTACAACATATTTTCTATTCGGGCTCCAACATACTGGAATGCCTTCTCCATGGAAATTAGAGTGACAACCTCTGTAAAAATCTTGACTTTAACCTTATTTCTACACTCTTGGATTTGGTTAAACCACACTTGGTGTTCGCTGAGTGTCTTGGAGATGTCAGGGACAGGTCGTGAGGGCACCCGCTTCCCCGAAGGTGTCTACTTAAATGGACTTTCATGCTGTTTCAATTCATGTTGTATAGCATCCCATCAATGTGATGAATGTTGACCGCTTGGCATCTATTGCAGCCTGGTGATCCTGGAAGGAGAATCCCTCCATTTGTTATCTTTTTAAGATTTTCCTTCCTGGATGAAAGTCTAGACCAGGGGATTGATTTAATTTTTGTGAACTGTGGCCCTGTG
Organism: Hippocampus kuda; assembly: GCA_901007745.1. Taxonomy (NCBI): domain Eukaryota; kingdom Metazoa; phylum Chordata; class Actinopteri; order Syngnathiformes; family Syngnathidae; genus Hippocampus; species Hippocampus kuda. Next base: position 21,099 of record CAAKHF010022188.1, on the reverse strand, counting down.
AAACCCTTTTGTGGTTAACTGCCATTTAAACAGGTCAAAAAAAAGCACCAAAAACTCACCCAGAGAGGCCAGAACGTCCCTCAAATCATCTTTGCTAATGATGCCGTCTCTGTTCTGGTCGATGATTGTGAAGGCCTGCGAGGAGACAAATTGACAGAAACATGAAGGACACGGAAGATATCTTTGGTGCTATCTTGTGTTCATGTGGAAAGCTAAACACCCCCCACTGGATGCTTGTCAATAAGAGTCTCCCCTTACTGGAGTAAGGTCCTTCCAGTACAGTAGTCGCATTCCTAAAGGCGCCTGTGGCGACTTTCCTTACAGCTTAATTTGGGAAGGCACGGATGGGAGCAGCTGCGCGATCCATCGTCTCTGCTGAAACTCAAGATCTTTGATTCGGATCTCAGCCCCCCTGCTAATCGTTCCCGGAAGATGCCGTCATGATCGAAGATAGTCCGACACGTGATCGTCACTGTCCTTATCTGAAGAGGATTTATGGCGGGTGTGGAGGTGCAATTATGGCTTGTGTGGGGCTGAGTGACAGTCGGACAGTGGAGGTCATAGGTCACCAAAACAGGAACAAGGTGCGGGACATTTCATCTCAGCGCAAACGACACGCTTGTTTAAGTGTCGGGGGGGTCAAACGGCAACTGTAGTGGATCCAGGTTTAAGTCAACTCCAAATCAGCTTTACGGACTAAATGGAAGTGTGAGCGGGTGGGTGGAGTGAACGGCGAAATCTCACCTCCTTGTACTCCTGAATCTGACTCTGCTCAAACATGGAGAAGACGTTGGAGGAGCCGCTGTCTCCGGCTGCCTGCCTCCTCTTGGGTTTCTTGGGTGGCTGCAGGGCAAATTCGGCATAGGAGGGGAAGTTACCTTACACTTATTCATATGTGCTCACTCACATTTTTTTCCCTGATGCACTTGCGTCCACTTTTACTGCGCTTGACCAATTTGTTCCTTACTTTTGCTGACTTTGACATACAGTATATATGTTTACGTTCTCATGTCTTTACTTATATACATGCCTACTTTTGCCAGCTACAATCTGACTTTTACTTAACCACTTGTTTAATCTTCCTTACTTAATTTATTTTTTTTGTTTCGTGATTTTTACTTACACACTTTCATATTTGCTTTGCTTTGCTTTTTCATCGTTTCATACTTTACCGACTTGCCTTCTTACTTTTGCTTAGCAGCTGACTTGCTTGCTTACTTCTCATTATTTTTCCTTATCGACACTCTTTCTTTATTTCATTTAAACTCTTACTTTCTTGCATACCCCAACTAATTTAGCCTCAATTAGGCTTCCTTAGAATGTGAATTTTAAAGCTATGGTCCTGCATGGTTGCTTTGGTCCTACACGCTTCTGTCTCATTACTCTTCCATTTTGCATTCTCAAAGGGGTGCGCTTGTTGTTCCAAAGTTTACAATGACCACGGAGGAAAAAAAAAAAAAAAGAAGCAGGAATTCCATCATGCAGGCTGAAAAGAGAGAGTGAATCCATGTCGGCGGAGCAGCTACTCACCATCTCGAGACGCTGAGAGCGGAGGTTTGGAACAATGAAGAAAGTGAGGAGAGGGTGAAGCCGCGTTGGTCCCCCGCCTCCAGGGGGCTTATATAGCCCCGGGTCTCCTTGTCTAACTTTAGCCACAGCCTCAAGTTTGGATGGGGGATAAAAAAGAGAGCGAGAGGGGAGGATGCTTAGGGGACGAGCGGATGGTAAAAACCAAGGAGACAGAATGGCGGCGGCGGCGTATCCGCTTACAGGAGAGCCGAAATAGACGCGCAGAGTCTTGGAATTAAGTCAACCTGATAGCCGAGGGAGCTTGCGGCAGGTCCTCCATCCCACGTGGACTAATATGGACATTGAGGATACGGATGCTCGGAGGACCAGAGGACAGAGCACCCCCCCCCACCCCCTCCGCCCTGCTCCCTCCTTGTATTCCACGTCGACACTCGCCGCCTTTATTTTTGGGTCCTCGGTGGGATATTGGGGAGTGGGACGCGAGCATGCGAACCACGCCGCCTTGACCGTGTATGTGCACGGCTCCCGTGTCTACTGATGGAATCATGTCACACTCAATGATGTCACATAGATTTAAATGGTGGATCTTCCGTAATAAAATAATTTATGAAACTACAGAATAAAAAAAAAAAAATAACGCTTATGTACAGGCGGCACTGCATCAAAAAAAAAAACGACGATATCACCAAACGGGCTCAGGAACACTTCAGAAAACCAATGTCAGTAAATACAGTTCGGCACTATATCCGTAAGTGCAACTTAAAACTCGACTATGCACAGCAAAACCCATTTATCAATTACACAGAGAAACATCCCCAAGCTTCTCTGGCCCCCCCGAGCTCATTTAACATGGACTGACATGTAAAGTAAAACATGTAAAGTGTTCTGTGGTCTGACGAGTCTACATTTCAGATTGTTTTTGGAAACTATAGAAATTGTGTTCTCCGGGCCAAAGAGGAGAAGAACAACCCGGACTGGTATGGACAATTTCCATCCATACCAGTCCGGGTTGTTCTTCAAAAGCCAGCATCTGTGATGGGATAGGGTCTGTGTTAGTGACCATGGTGTGAGTAACTTACATATCTGTGAAGGCACCGTTCATGTTGAAATGTACATTCAGGATTTGGAGACACATTTGCTGCCATCTCAGCAAGATTTTTTTCCATGGACGCCCCTGTTTATTTCAGCAAGGCAATGCCAAAGCACATTCTGCACGTGTGAAGCAGCGCGGCTTCGTTAGTAAAAGAGTGCAGGGACTTGATTGCCCTGCCTGCAGTCCGGTCCTGTCTGCCGCACTACGAAATGTAAAATAGTACAACGGAGTCCCCAGACTGTTGAACAGCCGAAGCGGTACAAGAATGGGAGCAAAATCTACCTTTAACTGTTAACATCCATCCATTATCTTAGCCGCTTATCCTCACGCTTATCTTGCTAGCTAGGTCACTATTTATCCAGTCATGATAGAAATTCATGAGGCTCGATTGTAGCGTCAATATGAACGACAATGTGTCAGACACTTAAACACATCGTTAACCTGTGCTCTCCATCTGGCATCTCTTTGTGCAAAGGTGTGACTTTGCCGCTTTGCATTTTTGCACCTGTTTGCCAATTGGGACCCTCACCACTCGTGTAGCCCACCCCAACCGCCCCCACAACACACACACACACACACACCTCGTTCCCTGGCCCGGACCCCTCCCCGGCCCAAACATACTTGCCACGTCGCTGGTGGTGGCAGCAGACGTTCGCTGGAGAATGGGAACAGCTGGGAGTGACTGAAATAGCAAAATAAACTTGAGTCTCTGCCAAAGTGTAGCGAGGACTGGCGGATGGGTGGTGGGGGCGGCAGGGTTGAACCCTCACTAGCAAAAGGCTTTCCAGTGTTGGTGTTTTTGCATCCAAATTTACCCGCCACTAATCCAAGTTTCATTTCATTAACCAACCACCCGTCGCCCGACGCTATTATTGGCTGTTTATATTTCCACTGATCTTTTTCCACCTGCTGCGCCGGTTCACCTCTTAGCCACTCACAATCTGGGCTCGTTTGTTTATCCTTACCCAATCCTGTGTGTGTGTGTGTGTGTGTGTGTGTGTGTGTGTGTGTGTGTGTGTGTGTGTGTGTGTGTGTGTGTGTGTGTGTGTGTGTGTGTGTGTGTGTGTGTGTGTGTGTGTGTGTGTGTGTGTGTGTGCGCGCGCGCACGTTTTAAGTTTTTTGATTTTTTTTGCGGGGTAGCGGGTTCATGTTGAGACGTGAACGCTGTATACGTTTGAAATATCCTATATTTTTGTAATGTACTGTATGATTAAAAATCTTTTTGGACCAGGTGACAAGCTCTTTAGCTTGACTGCAGCTCCTTCTTGTGGTTGAAAATAACCACTGACAGACAGCCAATAATATTTGAATTTGGAGTCAATTTGCTGTGACGCTCACCCAGCGTGCACCCCGGCTGTCGCCTGACAGTTCTGAGATTGTGAATTTGAGTGGCTTGGTGGTGGTGTGAGGGTAAATCATTGTAATTAAATTCAGTGTGAACAACAGAATAAAATGAATGAGAAGGTATTATTATTTCTTTATTAACCGTTACCATTTCAATGTTTTTTTTTTTATGATATACAAATGTAAGTTTAGGGGTTCGTTGTTTTTAGTGGATAGCTCTACTTTACGAACGGCAAAAGGAGAGATGGAATCCTTGAAATACAGTTTTATTCAAAGGGGGGAAAAAAGACGTCTGCACCGCAGCACGTTCGAGAACACAACTCTCCTCGAAACTAAAATCACTTCCTGCTTCTCTTCAACAGCCAATCAGAACCTATCAACATAAAAACATGTCTCAGCAATTATTAAACAACAGAATATAATTTAGGTATTATAAACATGAAATAATATGATGCTCAAACATAAAATGATAATAATTAATAATGTAACATAACCTTACACAAATGATCCGTCTGACCTTTTATCATCTCACTTCCTCCTAAAGAATCATTCTTTCTTCACGTCAAGTCGATAAGATCTTCTTGGATGTTCTCCTCCGGTGGCTGCCGACTGGTCAGCCACCGCTCACGAGCCTTCTTAATCTCTTGACCATAAATCTCGTGCAACTCGCGGAACTCCTCCTGCGGATTGGAACCCACCAGGGGCCACTCGGCGTATGATGGCACCGTCGACACATTCAAGGGTGTGACATGAGTGTTCCACTTGTGCGACGTCTTGGGTGACTTTTTGATGATTACTGCTGATGACCATAATACTGATGATGATGGTGGCGGTGGTGTTGGTGCTGGTCCGAGGTTCAAGTTGCCGGGGGAGGAGTCACCGGAGCCCTGATGTTGCTTTACTTCTGCAAAACAAAAGATGGAGTCACAAGACAGATGAGCCATGTTCTGTTCCAATTGTAAATAGAGCTAAATTCTTATTGAGCAAGTGACATCGTAGGCATACATTATGGTCTCACTTATCAGCTACCCCCACCATCTTATGTGAGCTTGTTACCTTGATATTGGATATGCAGGTCTTGTAGCAGCAGTGACAAGTAGCTGTGGCTGGCGGATCGCAAAGCCCGCAACCAGCTCTCCAGAGTAACCTCGTCCCCTGCGGCAAACTGGTAGCTCTTTGGTTCAGTCCCCTGAAAGAGCAAACAGAAGCCGAAGCGTCCGTCGGCGTCTGCCCGCCGTACATCACATCCCTCCAACACGATCACGCCGAGCAGATGGCGGTCTGCGGGCCGCTCCTGGTAGAAGAGCAGGTTGGCTTTCAGGACGGACCAGCGCCGATGGTAGGAGCCATTTCGCTGTTTCTGCCAGGACGATTGGATAATTTCAGGTTTTGCAGAGTATTTAGCTGATTTTTGTATTTTGGGTTTGGAACCTTTTTGAAGAGATATCCTTCCTTATCCACCGGTGATGTGCAGGATTGGTAATGGGTCAAAATCTTCTTGTGGAGCTTCATAACAACACTGAAAGGAAAAGAAGATGCTTCATATTGACAAGCACTCTAACCTCCAACCTTAATCTGAACGCCTAACCCAATCCTACCCTAATTCTCCAGTCTAACACCGTTTTGGGGTTTTATGTATAACAGTCAACAATAGTGACAACATTCACTCACCTCTGCCAATGCTGAGTACCGGGTCACTTGAACAGACTCATTAAATTTTGCTTTTTTCCTTTTCTTTCTTTTTTTTTTGGCACATCAACGTCTTTTCTTATTACTCCTCTTCTTTCCTCAGAGCGAGTCACAGGCCGTCTAAAAATGTTTGAATTTCAAAGTTTCAGGTTACTTCCTCTGAGCACTGGTGCCGAGGACGAGTGGTGAAATATAAATAACTCGACCCACTTCCTGGTAACAGAATCCAGACACACATTGTGTTCTCTACGATGCCATCGAGACGCTCGGTTGTTTTGTCGCCGAGCAAAACAGCGTCACCTGGAAGTGATGCTTGACCGCTTCTGCATTCTGTGTCACTTGTGACTTACTCCAATATGTCATGTGCTGCACCACCAACTGTCAAATCCTCAATTATGACAATTTTAATTATCCTAAAGCCTCTATATTCTGAGTGACTTATTTTTATCAGTGCTGAAGGCCTTTCCCTTGTCATAGGAGGATCTGGTGGGTTTTATCTTGCTTGACCACCCCCTACCATCACCAACAACAACCGTTCACCACCCCACCACCCCCTGTTTCTTGGCCTTTTTGCGTCTATTCTTGACGAGCACTGATCCCTTTTATCCCGCTGGACCTCAGGGAATTTCACATCTGAAAGAGTCTCAAGTGTGAGGAAGACTGCTGTAAAGATCAAGATGAGTCATTGTGTCTACTTTTTGTCATTGCATCGACAAAAGTAATCTTATCTAGTCATTTTTGTTCGTTTATAACAGTTACCAACACAAGCAGTATTAAGAAAAATGGATTTTAGAAATTTTTGACCAACAGTTCATCCTCCGTAACAAGTGGTGGCGCTACTGACTTAGCAGGGCCAACTTCTGCGGAGTAGAAGATAACGAAACCACCGAGGAACAGAGCAGCACAAACGTCGTTTAAATTGTTATCAGGTTACATTTTGAGCTATTTTTGGTTTATATTACTTTGTTAAAGACATAAACTGACGCTTTCATCACGCGACCATTGCGTTTGCCTCCCCGATTAAACAGCGCTTCATTTTAGCGCAAATTAGTTGCCAATGCTTTACATTCGTGCATGTGTCGCCTGCTGCTACAAGCTAACATGTTAGCAACAGCGCTCACGTGATTGCTGTGCCGTTATTCACACACTTTTCTCCCTTTATACCTCTTGCTCTTGTGTTTTTGTGCATAACAAGTCTCCGCGTGTGGCTTTTTTTAAGCACCATGTCCAAAAGAAAAGTCACTTTTGCGGATGGTGACGGTGTGGGGTTGGACGATGAGGTCCCAAACAAAAAGGTGCGCCTGCCAACTTTCTCTACACTGAAACAAGACATTTTTGAATGGATTCTCATTGCATATGTTCCTGTTTGTTTGATTTCAGAAATTTCACTTTTAGAACATGTTCACTCACTGGAGTAAATTTGTCTTTAAAGGCACATATGGAAAATGGACTTCTTAATGTTTGTATACAAATACTATTGTTGTGTGTCGAGAGTGCCTGCCCATCCGACCTATTTTTAAGAACATGTCCATGAGCAAGTTGTTGTTGTTGTACTTGGGCACCACTGTTGCCAAACAATGATGCTAATTAGAATAACCACGCCCACAGTCAGCCTGAGTGTTGGCTTCTTATGACTTCACTGTTGGCTTCTTATGACTAACTCTGAGGTGAAGAACAAGAGAATTCCTAATACGCTTTCTTTATTGCTTTGAGAAGTTCTTGAAGACAAAATAAGCATTTAAATGTTAACTTTTTGTGTGTCCTGAAGCCGACACTTGAGGTGTCGAGCGGCCCGGGCTCCAGGTTCAAGGGCAAGCACTCCCTCGACAGTGATGAGGAGGACGATGGGGAGGACACCCAGAGCAACAAATATGACATTTTGGCCAGTGACGACGTGGATGGTGAGTCTCTTGTGTTCTCCACAAGCTGCAGGATTGTCTTTGGTTTGCTTCCGTTCCATCAGTTGTGTACTTACTTGATGCCTATTGTGGTTTATCAGGCCAAGAGAACGCTACCATTGATTACGATGAGGGCGTTTCCATCACCCCCTTCAACCTGGAGGAGGAGATGCAGGAGGGGCACTTTGACTCAGAGGGGAACTATTTTGTCAAAAAGGAGGAGCTGATCCGAGACAATTGGCTTGACAACATCGACTGGGTAACTGTTCCCAGGATCCTTTTATAGAGACCGACCTCAAGTTAAACCCAGCATCAAGACCAGTATTCCTAATGGCATCAAAGTAATAGTTGTATTGTTTTTTTCCCCCAGTGAAAGTGGTAGGATATGTTCCGAAAATTAATTCACAAATATAAAAATTTACAAATGCAAAAAATGTATGGGTTCCAATAAAATCGTTCATGTTGGCCCCAAATAACTCTGAGCTAGTCCCGTTTGGCCTCACATGGTACAAGTTAAAAAAATAGAACAATTTAAGGGACTCATAATTGTGCTTATTTTCAAGGTGAGGATTAAAGAGCAACCGTTCAAACAAAAGAAGAAAGGACTCGGAGCCAAACGCAAGCGTAGAGCAGGTGATGAAGATGAGGCAGAGGAGGAGAAGAAGCGGGAGGAGCAGCAGGAAAACAAGGAAGGTGGCGAAGACGAGGAAGAGGACGCCGAGGAAGCCGAGCCCGCCGAGGACCCCTTGGCCTCCCTCACGCAGAAGCAGCTCACAGAAGCCCTGGTGGAACTCTTGTTGCCGGGGGAGACAGTCTCGGCGGCGCTACGGCGGCTCGGAGGCCTCGGCGGGCAGAAGAGGGGCAAATTGCGGGACACTGGCGCCAACGCGGCCGAGAACAAGCGAGACACGGAGAAGCTGGACCGCCTCACGTCTCTCGCTGACAGGCTGGTGGCGTCTGGCATGTACAGCATCTACCAGCAGACCCAGGAGAAGCTGGCCTACACGCTCAAGAGCATGAGCAGTAAGCGACCCGCGTCAACGTCAAAGGAGGAGGACGAAGATGAACTGGACATGTTCGGGGAGAAGTTTGATGAGAAGCACAGCGCCAGGGCTGAAGAGGAGGAGGATAAGAGAGGTTTGCCACTTGCTCACTTCCTCTTTCTCGTGTCCAGCTGTCATGAAATCTCGCGTTGTTTCTTTGGCAGTGAGCGAGGAAGTCATGTGGGAGTACAAGTGGGACAATGAAGACAAGTCGGAGGTCTACGGACCCTTTACCAGTCAGCAGATGCAGGTAGACCACTTGGACCAATTGCTGGTTCGGCACACGATTAGGCCGTCATGTGGAATAAAAGCCCATAAACAATCTCTCGAATGAACCAGGAGATTGCACCTTTTTGATTAGTTTTAGGGATGTGTTTATTGCAGCAACCTTTGGTCTGCAATGAGCCTCACACTTTCTCTTTAAGCTCCACTGTCACAATCAGTTTTAGAGATGCCACATTTGCTCTGTTGCTTGTCCCCGCACGCCACTAATGATCTGGTTTTGTGGTCAGGACTGGGTGGACGAAGGCTACTTCAGCAGTGGCGTGTACTGCAGGCGCTTGGACCAGGAAGGCTCGCAATTCTACAACTCCAAGAGACTTGACTTCGAGCTCTACACGTGATCGCCTCATCCCGTGCAGTGCTCCATCGTCTTTGCTTGTGTCCACATTGTTTTAAAATAATTTGCCCAAGTATTGTATTGCTGTTTATTACTTGGACATAACAATAAACGAGAGAACTCGTCAATGGGATGAACACACAAAGCTGCTCTGTGGTCTTTTTCGTATAATACAGCAACGTTATTTTTCTGAATTTTCTGTGTGTGTGTGTTATTGGAGCAATAGATTATTACTGTGCAAATGTGTCTACTGTAAATGAAATAAAATATACTTGTGTTACAATTTGTTATTTTAGATGTATCCGAGAAATACAGCTCGGAATACTCATTTTCAATAATGTCACATCGCTTCCTTGATTGGTCACCACCCCGAAGTAATGATTCAAGGCCTTCTCCTATTGGCCATTTGTAAAAGCGGCGCGCGATGGCCGACCTACAAGCTTGACTGTGATTGGCTAAAACGGGTGTCTGTTTGGGTTTGGAAAAAAAAAACCCGCACCAGTCTGCAGTAGCTGTCGGCCGCTGTCCGGCGTATCTTGTTTACGGTGAGGACGTAAACGTTGTCCGCCGTGGTCCAATTTGACATTTCTGGTAAGATTTTTGTTTCTTTTTAAAATTATGTCTTCTTCTCACCGTGCGCGAACCAAAGAAGGGGCGACGCTTCCTTGCAGGGGGTAAACAGATGCACCCCGACCCCTCCCGGATACGGCTATATTCTGGCGGAAAGACTGCGACAATGTAATCCAGCGGAGGAGGAGATTTACTGCCAAAAAACAGCAACACTCTACTCGTGTTGAAGCGTCTGGAGCATGCGTCTCTGAAAACGCCCGTCCGCGCTAGATGCAGGACGAAGACCCGCGAGTACGTCAGGCTCGCTCGCGTCAAAGTTACCCCTTGACACGGGTCCATTCCAGCAAATAGACGACGCTCTTTTCCCTCCGCTGCGTGACAGATCTTCCTTTTTCAAAATACTACATTCAAACAAAATGCCTTGCAGTCCAATTTGTTTCCCAACAATGTGTTAATACCGCCGTAATTGTCTTACGTGTGACAAAACTTCCGCGTTTCATGTTTTTTCCATTTCCATTTGGTTGGTCCAGTGAGTGTCCTAGAAATAAGTGACGTCACGCTGAAACGATCACGAGAAAATATTTGTTTTTTTTAAATCCGTAGAAATTTCGAATGGGCCTGTTAACTGTTGTAAGTACCAAACTCCAATTTGGGAAGGATTTATTGCAAAATGGTCCTACCTTAGAACAATTAACTTTGGCTTCAAAACAAAACATTTTTACCATCATGATCCAATACCCTGACTACTCGCTTCAATCAGGACATAAAAATAACCACCCAAGAATTAGCCCTTGAATGATAAGAATCCTAAATAGCATTTACCAGTATTAATCACATCAATATGAATCGAAACGTATCAAGTAAACTTAAGCACAAGTTTGGGCAACTGAATTCCATTACTTCGCGACAGGCTTCGATCAGAAAGTCATAAGGCATCCATCCAAGTGGTAGGAGTTTTCCTCCTGTAAACAGAATGTCAAATACTCCTGATTTGACATGGCAGAGCGACTGAGAAAATAGGCTAAAGTCTCCCAAGTTTTCAATCAACACATGAAACACAGTGACACATTTGCTCGTGCTGTGTAAGAAATTAAAGTGAAGCTTGTTAAAAATCAAGAAGTGGCCCTGCAGTGATGGTGACGTGTTATTGTTGTTGTTGTTTGTAGAGGATCAAGAGAGAGAGAGACTGGCCATGTTGACACTCCCCTCCAACTCGCTCACCCACCTTGTTTTCCCCATGGATGGTGATGCAATTTCCCCCGACCCCTTTTGTAGTGCATCCCCCCACAATGAGCCTTCACCACCACCACCTCCTCCTCTCCTCCCCCTTCCTTCCATCACTCCCAGGTATAGTCACCACTCACAGCTACCCACCCCCAGTTTTTTCTACATGGTCAAATTAATTTATATACAACCGGTACCTTGACTTAGAAGTGCCTCAGTTTATGAGTTTCTAAAGATATGAGCCGTTATGGAAGGAAGTGAACTTGTAGCACCATGGAGTACATAGAAGTTTTATAAATGGAAATTAGGCTCTTAGAGTTACAGTGTAACCTCAGCTTTACATGTTTGAATCTGAACACTTTTCATTTTTACCGTGCACTTTTTCTTTGCTTTCCGCCTGCACTTTGACAACACGCCATCATTTCAAGTGTGCCACGTTTTCTTTACATCTGAATCCCTCTGGGCAGAGCGAGCGATGGAACATCAGACCGCAGGAGGAGTGGCCGCATACAAGCAATCAAAACTCAGGCCGCTCGGGTGGAAGAGATTGTGGAGACGCCGTCCACATGCAATCCGTCCTTGTTCAAAAGACACGCCAACAATATGGTGCCAGATTATACACTTTATGTGTGTGTGTGTGTGTGTGTGTGTGTGTTATGTGTGTGCATTATCTGATGATATCATTTATTAATCTCGCTGTGTTTGTTTTTTAGGTGCAACTGTCTGAGTCCAAGCAGCCAAGAGTTGAAAGCACATTTGAAGAAGAGAAGCAGCAGCAGGTCAGTTTGAGCTGGGGTTTTTTTCCCTCTTGACTTAAAAAAAAAAAAAAGTCTCAAGCCGCTTTTAATCTCCGCAAAAATATATTTGCCTAAATTTTCCAATCGTAAAATCAATGAAAAAATATTTTTATAAACATATTATAAGCATTTGTCACCAATTAAGATTTGTATTTTTTTCTAAAGTATCTTCAAGTTATTTTCATCCTCAACAGGAAATAAAACTACAACTTTAGAAAAAAAAAGAAAAGAAAACATTTTGACGGTGTATATCTATCCACATAAACATAACGTGTCAACGCAACATAATGTGAATGTCATCTCAAAGAAGAGTCGGAGTACAGCCAGCATACAGTAAGCAACCATATACCAACATCCGAACATTAGCAAGGCTCTTTTAATCACAAGTAATAGAAAAGAATGAAAATGTGTAGTCTACTTGCCGCTGCATCTTCAATTAACTGTATTTATATCATAGGATGGCTGTGATTTTAACACCGCAGCCGAGTTCCAAAATACGTAAGTGCGATCAGCCGGTGGCCATCTTCTCTGCTCACATCCCCGCCCCCCGCGTCTCATGTCTCGCCTTTTCTGTCCTTTTATTGAAGGGAAAAGGACTTTGCAGAGGACCAAGGTGAGGGTCTGCTGGAGAGTTTGGATCGGACGACAGCATGCCAGGCGCTGAGCCGTGCCGCGGATGTGAGCGGCTCCGCCCCCGCTGGGTGGCTGATGGGCCCCCTGTTCCAGTCCTTGAAGTCCAAGATGGCTAGCTTCACGGAAATAGTGATGAGTCCCGTGAAGCTCTTTCAGGATAAAAACCTTTCGACTCCTGAAGTTCAACCGGACAAGACCGGCGAGTCTTTGGAAGCTCACCGCGAGCCACCGGAAACTGGCTCACGGGAAGCGAAGGAGAGCTCGTTCACGTTGGTGCGACAACCTGGAAGTGACTCTTGCCATTCTCGGAGACTGTTTAGCACGTCGCCTGACGAAATACAAGTGCCTTCTCCAGCAAACCAGGAGCTCCCACTCGTACAGGAACCCACCGTAAAGACAGCCGACACAATTGAGAAAGCCAAAGTGTCAACGCGGCCGAAAACGCGGCCAAGAAACCTCAATGCGGAAAAAAGTCCGCCTTTGTATTCCTGCCACGTCCAGCTGGAGCATCTTCACAACGTCTCTCACGATGTCAGTCGTCATGAAACGAACCACGTGGATGGCACTCTCCATGAAACAAACTCGGGTTTCATGCGCTCCAAAAGGACGCTCGGCGCTAAAGTCCGAACGGAGAGGAAAAGACTGAAGTCGGAAACTAAAAATGGACCTGAACCCCCGCCACTCAAACAGAAAGTACTATCCGAACTTTCAGACGGCCACGAAGCGCTTAAACGTGCCGCCAAGTGCCGCAGCGTCAAGCGGAAATTGCTCAGAGACGAGCACGATGACGCCAGCAGGAAGACAGTGAAGTGCAAGTCGGTGGAACTGACGCAGCCGCCCTCTTCTGTCCACCTGCCGGCGCCCGCCGAGCTGGCAGCTCGAAGCGAGGGTGCCCCCAACTCGGGACGGGGCAGGCCCATTAAGAGACCCGCAAAGGCTCCCCGAGGTGAGCTACAAGCGCAAACCGAAAAGCCTCAAGCTCAAATGTCCACAGAACTGTTTTACTTTGAAATGACTCCTTTTGAAGGGAAGCCATTAGAATGTAGCAACCCAAATCGAGGTGGCGATCAGGATGCCACTGCCTCCAGGTTACGCAACGTAAAAGTTAACGGGAAGCAGCCCCGAGGGGATCCCCGGTCCAGGAAGTCTCGCTTCAGTCGAACCCACGCGCACAACGCGACGCCCTCGGCCACCGCCAAGGACCTCCCGACGCCGACCAACCAAAGCGGGTCGGCCGGCCACCTGTTGCGCAGATACTCGTGCCCGGATATCCCCTCGCTCTTTGCCTCGCTTCCTCCCCAGCCGCCGCTCACTTTGGTCCCGGCGCATGACCCGGTGGGCTCGCGACGCGCCCGCCGCCACACGGTGAGCTGCGGGGAGGTGGAGCGAGAGATGGCTCCGCTGTGCTTGCGCAAGGAGGTGTACCCGTCAAGGCGCTCCTTCCCCTGCGACGGGCAGAATCTGCCGCCCGCCCTCCTGCCCAGCTCTTCGCTGTCGGCGCTGGCGTCCCGCTTCCTGTCCAGCCCCCTGGCCTTCCTGTCGGGGGGAGGCGAAGGCAAAGCGGTGACCGCCGGCATCACAGCATCAAGCCAAGCTGCCTCTGTGTCTGCTTCTTCGCCGAAAACAGACTCCTTACTTGGCGCCCTCGAGGCCTGCGCCAGGTAAACTTCTTCTCCTATTTCTTCCCATATCCCACCCATTAAGGTAATTGTTCAAAAGGAAATTTAAATAATTACATTTATTAAATGTTCCTGATTGTAAAGAGTCCTTGGGTGTCTTGAAAGGCGCTTATAAATAAAATGTATTATTATTATTAATTTGATCAATTGTATGACCATTGCCCAAACCTTTTTTTTTTTTGGCAACTTAAAAAAAAAATTTAAGTTACAAAGGAAGGTGTTAATTGACATTACAAAGTATCATTTTTAAATGAAATACAATACTTACATGAAACATAAATGTTGATGACTATCAGTGATCAAATATTATGCATGAGTTATTGCATAATGTTATAAATCAATAAAATCCTAATTTGCCTCACAGGAGTGTAGTAATAATGTATAAACTTTTTGAAATAAAAACAAATGATTAGATCAAACATTTATGCGTAAGAATGGATTTTAAAAAAAGTTGATAAATCAATAAAATTGTAGAAGTAAAACTTGATGAATAAAGTGTATTTGATGCAAAGTGTTTCTATTAAATAATATCTTAATATCGTTCATTTTTTTGTCAAATACAAAGAAACTTTGAAATGTTATATAGAATTAATTAACTTGGAAAGGGAAATAAGGTAATTCATCCAATTCATTTAAAAACAATAAAATCTGTGATATGAATTCTGTTTGTACAATTCAATGATAATTACTATTCAACAGCGTCAATGCGTTGGCCGGCGGAAGTGACAACATGACACCTGGCAAGGCGGAGGAGGACGAGGACACCGACAAGTTGGATGAAGCCACGGTGGCACAGAGAGAAGAAAAATCTCTGTCCGACTCTGAGCTCAAGGTAGGCGCGTCCGCCATCTTGATTGCGGGCATCGCGGCGCAGCGAATAAACACACGTGCCGTCGTCCTCGCAGGAAGCACCGAAACAGGAGAATCCCGGCAAGGTGTCGTCCATCCGCATCCGCAGGGCGCTGCCCAAACCTCAGAACAATCTCACGCCCATGGGCCTCCCCAAAGCTATCAGGTGGGTACGCAATGCATTGTGGGACGATGAGATGTGGGATGTGATGACTTTTGTGTTTTTTGGACAGGTTGAAGAAAAAGCAGTTCAGCTTGGAGGAAATTTACACCAATAAAAACTTTAGCAAACCCCCTGAAAGGTGAGCTCACACTCGCACCACTAAGACAAGATAATGAATGTTCAACCTTGGTATTGTATAAAGCAGGGGTGTCGAAAACATTTTTGTTGTGGGCCACATTTTAGTCACTGTATCCCTTGGAGGGCCGTTATGACTGAAACCATATAAAGAAGTCAAGAATAATGGTTCACTCCACTTTTGTTTAAGTTACTGTCAGGACTGGTTTGGTGACAAGAAAATGCTTACAATATCCTTCTTATTTATTACAGATCAGAATTTGATATTTTGGTACAGATTTTAGCGAGCATCATGGAAGTTCACGTTTGATTTGCTTTTGCGGGCCACATAAAATGAGGTGGCGGGCCAGATCTGGCCCCCGGGCCTTGCGTTTGACACATGTGGTATAAAGTATCAACGACAGCTTTGTTTAACAGCCGACGGGCTCTTTTGTGCTTCAGCCGACTGGAGACCGTCTTCGAGGTGCCGCTCAGCCGCCGCGACGGTTCCGAGTCCCGCTTCGGCCAGCGCCGCCTCAAGCGCTTCGTGGAGTTCCACGAGGTGGGCGAGGCCCGGAAGCCCAAGAAGGTAGCGGCGGGCGGCAGCAAGGTGGGCGCAGCGTCATCCCGCACAAGACGGGGGGGCTTCGCCAGGGACGACGCCGGCCCGTCCCTCCTGCCGCCGCCCGACGCCGACTCGCTTCTGTGCGCCAAGCTGAAGGAACTCGACTTGTGGCTTATCGGCGACCAGTTGGATGCCGCGTCTTGACTTTGTCGGGTTCCCCGAATGCGACGTCGTAGCACTCAAGTTGCTATGGTTACAAGAAGACGACAGTTATGGCAGCTCTTATTTATTACGGTGCAACTTTAGTCTCGTGTTGCTGTTGTTCGTTTTTGCGTGCGTTGTTTTGTTGCCCAGTTGAACGAGGCAGCCTTAAATCCATCCTTGCTGTTTCTTTTGTATACAAGCGTCCAAGTTTGTTTGTTTTTTTTCAGAGCATTTATTACAATAACAGTATAAAACGCACAACACGTATCAAAATAAGAACACAAAAACGCGACTTGTTTTGTTAATAGTGGCGGCTAATTTATTAACTTTTTCTACAAGTTGGGTATTGAATATGAACACGTTGAGGATTTGTCATGTATAAATGTTGTGTACTTGGTTTTATACGCGTAGATTTACAAGTGTCTTTGCAATGCGAAATAAATAAATATCATCATCTGTAGGAGTCACGCGTTTGTTGCCACCGACTCAGTCTTGCAGCGTGACCACGTACGAGAAGAGCGCCATGAGCATTGGCGCCAGGGCCAGCAAGGCGAGCCACATGACAATGGAGAGAAATGCCAGCTTTTTGGCGCGGCGCGAAAACCTGATGGATGCCGTCGGGTCCGTCTCCGTCTCGGCCTGTCGGGGAGGGAGAAAAAAGACCCGTCGGTCAAGAGATGACTACCCTTGCCCCCACCTTTTGCATTACAGTAAGTACACTGAAAAAAAAAAAGAATTTGAAGAAATGATCATAAAAAATGAGGCACAAAATATAGTCATTTGTTTTTATGATTATGTAATATTTTCACACATCATTTACACTAATACGTATACATTTTTACACCAGTCTTAAACTTTTTTTTTCCTTTTAGATTTAAAAAGTAAGACTGGTCACCAGTTATATCAGAGATATCAGTGTTTTTTTAATGCTGATTGAAAAAAAATTTTTTCTTCGAGTTTTTCAAATATGTTTATTTTTAAGTTTGACCTATCAAAGCTTGTGGATTTTTATCAAGCATCATTTATAGAATGACACGGGCCACCTCAGAGTCTTTGTTTCCCTTGGAGGTCCTTGCATTATTACATACAAACACCAAATTAATGGTAATTAGTCTTTAAAATCACATTGCGGGAATTTTTGCTTTGTTCAACTATTCAATTAATTTTAAAAGTGTGCTTGGGAACACAAAATGTTTACCTTTGCGGGCCACATGAAATAATGCGCTGGGCCGGATCTAGCCCCCGGACCTTGAGTTTGACACCATGTCGGACTGATTCATTTATTTTTCCAATATTCTCCTCGTGTGCGTAAATGTACCTTGACCGAGTTGATGAGCGCTTTGATTCCGATGCAGGAAATGCCGCAGATGATGCTGAAGACGGCCAGCCGCCGGTGATGCTTGTCATTGCAGCACGCCGCCGCGCCGATGCCGCTCTTCTTCGCCGCCGTGGTCATGAGGCCCTCCTGCGGGTCCACTGAGCCCGGCACCATTTTGAGTGGCATCTCCTCATCCATTTTGATGCAGGTGTGAGCTGAGTGGGACATGTCTGCAACCACAAGGTGAAAGACAAACACCAGTTTTATGGCTTTTTAACTTTTGTTCCTGACTGATAAGCTTTGTGTGCCAAGATAAAAGACACGGTAAGGTAAGTGAATATGCCTGTCACTGTCAAAGAAAAAAAAAAAATAGGGCTCCCAGCGCACTTTGGTCTGCTGCCTTGTGAATGCTACCGACGAGTCTGAGCACGTTCGTGGAAGCACATGGTAACTTCTGTTTTGTGGGTTACAGTATTTCAAAACCCAATCCAGAAGCAGTGTGGCGCAATAGGCCTGACTGTTTTTTTTTTTTTTAAATAATTAAATAAGCTATTTAATAAATAGCAACAAAAAAGCCTGACAAACCAGTTGAATTCCCTTTAATGTCTCAATTGGGCCAAATCTGTGTTGATCCATCTGTCCAACTGTGTTTCTCTGACTGCTTACCTGTCTGCCTGCTTATTTATCATCAGGTGCTGCTTTCAGGGACAGTTCGAAATTTGGGCCTTCTTTGGGCCTTCTATGTATATATCTATTATCTATTATATCTATTGACCCATATATTTCTCTATTTATCTGGTGTAGACTTGAGGAAGAGCCTCAAGTTCCAAAATATGCCTCTGTCTGTCCATCTCCATTTATTTTATCTCTGACATCTGCCTTAAACATCCCAGATTGAGAAAAAAAACACACACAAGTACACAGAGCAAAAATCCAGACCAACCAGTTACGATGCCTTTGAAATCTTGCCTTTGTGTTGCAGAAAATGACAACAAAGTCAAAACTGAGAGGGGTTGTGGGTGCCGATGAAGTTTAGGTACATTTAGTAGCACACGGGGCCTGTTAGTCATTTGTCCGACACATTCTCTTTCTTCTCCAAAATGACAAACGGACTTATAAATAGCTTCAGTAAATCGCTCGTTCTTACTTGGAAGCAGTTGGGGTTGTGTCCTCCTCCGTCTCGAGGTTGTCAGCGTTTGTCAGTGTGATTCCGATTAAAGGCCTCCATTGCTTGTCATGTTGAGTAGGAGTCAAATGCTGGATTGAAGTTGTCAAGCAAAGTGTACTGGGAATGTCTGAAACTGCCACTCCCCATTTACTGTTAAAAGGATCTCTCGCTCTCGCTCTCGCTCTCGCTCTGACACATACACACACGATGTAAGACTTGTCTATGGGCTTCCTCTTGGGCCACGGAGGTTGAAGGAACTGCAACCAAGGTGTGTCACGGCGGCAAATAACAGCTTGGAGTGAATCACATTCCAGTCGACCTCGTTTTTGAGTAAACACGTACTTCTGTCCGTCATTCCACAGTGCAGTGGCGCCTTGAGATACGCGTGCCTTGACTTTTAATTTTTTCATATTAAAATGAGTATTTATTCCCGTAAAAAACATTTTTTTTTGTTCAGTTGTAAAATGAAGTTGTATACAGGAGTTCGGAGAAAAAAAAGTTGTGTGTTTTTGGAGAAAAATCATTTATTTCTGAGAAAAAAAAAATCATATTTTCAAGAAAGAGGGTATGTATTGTTCTGAAAAAGTCATACTTTAATAAAAAAAATTTGGAAGAAAAAGTCACAATCTCAATTGCAATAACATCTCAATTTAATTATGGGGGGGGAGAAAAACCTCTTCCTGTACATAATGATGGCTGACGACAAAATTAGAAATTTGTATTTGTGTTGTGTCATTATGTCTTTTTCTTTTGAGTGTGATGCCAATACTCCTTTGTGAAACTGTGCAAAAAAAGAATTAATGCAAAAAAAAATGTAAAAGTGAATCTAGTCCATTTCCGTTTAAGGTGCTCTGCTCCAGCATACATACGCTACAACTATCCTTTTTTCTTCAATGTCAATATTTTGTGTGTGTGTGTGTGTGTGTGTGTGTGTGTGTGTGTGTGTGTGTGTGTGTGTGTGTGTGTGTGTGTGTGTCAGTAGAGGGAGGGCCAAAGTGCGGCACGGCAGCGGGAGGGGGGCACTGTGGAGTGCCAAAAAGGGGCACGCAACCCCAGTTATTCCAGTCAGGTGAAAAGGAACCTTCTTGCAGTGTGGAACATAGCGATGTATTTGAGAGAAACACTGAAAAGACAAAAGAATGGAATATAACCTGGAAAAACTTCCAAGAATAAAGTTGTGACATAAGGACAGACAAAGCCAATTTGAGCCAAAATGGTCTTTGTGAGATCGGTTCACAATTTTTTTTTTCCTGTATAAAAGTTGTAACACGCCGTATGTGATTTGAAATGATAAAAAAAAACCTATAAAATACGGGGAGAACGTACAAGTTGACAGGTATGCTTTTGTGTTTTTGCACGCATGGCTAATACTGTAAATTAGATACAGATTGCTTGCCAAACGCCTTTGTGGTTTCCCGGACAGTAGGGGGCAATATGAACTAAAGACATCCAATTCACCAAGAAGTAGAATAAGTACAAGTACAAGCTTTTTTTTTTTCTTTAAACAATCTTTATTGAATAAGTCACAATACAATTCTCAGTGAACAGAAAACAAAACAAATACGTCGTTAATACATGCACATATTACAAACATTTAAACAAAAAGAAGCCAGGGAATTTTAAAAAAATTTCAAATATGGAGCATATAGCCTGAGTCTGAACAGTTTAAGTACAAGGACAAGAACGGTACCACATCCGGTTCAATGAGCAAGTTTTTCCGCTGTCCACAACCCCTGTTCTCAGTGAGTAATTTTAACATTTTAAACTGACTTCGCAGTTTATCTCTGAGTGTACAGATGTAGACAATTGGGGAGCGTTGCTCCTCTAATTTTGTTGTTGTTACTAAGTCACTGGAAGTTATCGTAAAAAACAAAGTCAGCAAAGGGGGCAGTGAGCGAGCACGCCGCCGACAAGTAGACCTCAGCTGTCAATCAAAAAGCAATCGAGAACAGCGTTTGACTTGATTACTATTCTGTATGTTTTCCACACCTAAGCTGCTATCAGCAGTGGAGGTATGATGGCTTCATATCAGGGGGGCGCAGATTTGTTTCAAAACTATTCACACAAATGCATCCGTGACTTTGTTCACTTGTTTTTCAAAAGGAGGTTGCTCATTGTACTTTAGGTGTGGGGAGAGAGCCCTGAGTGGATCGCTCAAACAGATGCATTGCAACAACTTTTTTTATGGACTACAGTGTGTGATTTTCCACTTTTGTTTTGTTTTTCTGCCTGACCAGATTAGTCAGATTACTGGACCAAAGGCACAGCTGCCAGACTCGGAGGACATGCGGAAGGGACGCCAACCTGCATTTGGACACGTGTGAGTACTGAGCTGTGTGGTGTGCTTGAAGAGCTGATGTCACGTTGCACCACAAGGTGGAGGTGAGTGCGCCCGCCTGTCTGTCTCTCACTCAACTTAAACTTCTGCTTCGTGTACTGCACAACAGTTTCAACTCCACATAGACAACCCAAGCATCATCAAGCACTTCTGGAATATGGTTTTAAACATTGAAGTGGACCAAGTTAGTTTAAAAATGTGTCTATGTATGCATATATATATATATATATATATATATATATATATATATATATATAAAAT